>VZUI01035463.1:0-18702 GCA_013401135.1 Cettia cetti | reverse complement strand
GGGGAACGGGGCTGCTTGAGCCGGGCTCCTGGGCCCGGGGAACGGGGCTGCTTGAGCCGGGCTCCTGGGCCCGGGGAACGGGGCTGCTTGAGCCGGGCTCCTGGGCCCGGGGAACGGGGCTGCTTGAGCCGGGCTCCTGGGCCCGGGGAACGGGGCTGCTTGAGCCGGGCTCCTGGGCCCGGGGAACGGGGCTGCTTGAGCCGGGCTCCTGGGCCCGGGGAGCGGGGCTCCTGGGCCCGGGGCTGCTTGTGCCGGGTGCCGGGCTGCTTCTTAGCGGGGGGAACGGGGCTCCGGCCTCGGGGGGATACGGCCCTTGCCAGCTCCCGGACATTCCCTGCGGACACGCTGCTCGCCCAGCGCGATCCCGGGCGCCCCAAGCTCCTCCGGCATGGCCGTGGCCCCGCTCCCTCCCCTGCCTCCCGGTGCAGCGGCCCCGGGAAGGGCAGCGGGGCTGTGCCCGCAGCAGCAGCGGCTCCGGACGCGCTGCTGGGCTCGGGAGCATGGCCGGGACTGAGGAGGGGCAGCGCCGGTTCAGGACAGTTTGGGGTGATGTGCCATTCCATGGTCAGAGAAAAAAATTAAAATACCCAAATAGCTTTATGTAAACTGTCGCCTCCAAGATCGGGAAGCAGGGACATAGGCAGACCAGAGAAGATGAAGGGAATTGGTGCAGCAAAAATGCTCTGTCAATCCCAGTCTCACCTCTCCTAGCACAAAGGTAATGCAGGTACCAGGACGTGTCATTTAGAGAGGCAGAGGGTGCTCACGCCTCCCTTGCATTACTGTCACAACACCAAAACAACTTTTACAAAAAAAAGGGCACTGACAGCAATTCTTCAGGTCTGACACGTTGGTACAAGCCAGCATCACAAAAGGACCCCTTCAACACAGGTGTCCAGCTTGATAATTAGCATTTAGGTTATTCTTTATATCACAATCTCAAAAAGATAACAACTGTGCCACATGTAGCCTTGCCCTATAAGACATTCCCACACAATTCCAGATGAGATGATGTGACAATATTACCCTCACAAAATGAACTCAGTGAAATTTAAAAACTCAGAAATTTCTTTTTTAGTAATCTAAAAAATTAAGGAATATTAACCACACAAAACTGTGTACAACTTGTTAAGCTCTAGTCCACAGAATGGGAGGGCTACAAACTACTCAGAAAACAAGCGTGCGGCTGGACCTGAAGTGACAAAGCCTACTTTTCCCTGCTGCCACTTGTGGTTGTTTGTCAAGTATCAGACAGGAGAAAGGGAGAGTATTTGACAATAAAGACATACTGGGCATGTTTCACTTAATTTTGGTTTTATACTTTTTTTTTTATATATATATAGACACAAGTTACTTCCAGTACTATACTCTCTATGTTGTTCACATACACAACACTTATTTTAAACTAAAATTTTCACACAAATTCATTAATCCACACAGGTTCTCCCCATTTGATTTGGATTTTTTTTGTTTGGGGTTTGTGGGGTTTTTTTGTTAGTTTTTTTTGTTTTTGTTTTGTTTTGTTTTTTTTCTCCATAACAACCACATCTCACACTTTTCTGCTGTTAAAAATTGACAAGGAAATAATTTAACTTCAAGGACAAAATTAGCTGCAGGAGCACATAACTTTAGAGCTTGTTTCCATGTAACAGTAATAAAAGTTAAAATAACCAAAGTACCATCAAATGTAATTGTAAGAATACGTAGTAGGGCAGCATCTTGATCAAGAAGTTTTTTTATGAAATATTAATCTCTTGAAAATTAAAAGGATGCCATATCTCAGAAGGAGAATAAGTGATAGATTAATTATGCTACTATTTAAAGGTTGCCCCTTTTTCCTATAGGAATTAAATTAACTGGGCATCAGCACAGTTTCCTTCCACAGTGAAACCACTTATTTTATTATCCTGTCCACATCTGGACAACCCCTCATATATTCTGAATCCAAGTCCACCACACTTAGTCCTCAATGCTGGACTCATTTTAATGTATAACAGATAGATATTATCAGGCTCATTTATTGAACCAAGACATCCTCCCTGTCTCCACTTCCCCTGTCTTTGCTGTCCACTCTCCAGAGTTCGGGATGCCTCCAGTGCAATGAGGGATTCCTCTGCAGCTCCCTAGAGGACTTTATCATCATCTACCAGCAAAACTCAAAATACTCCTCATCATTTTGGGCCTACCCCATACCATGGGCTAAGTCACTTCCAAATTTAGCTTAATGACTCCTTTATCTCTAGTGCTTTCTTTTGGCTTTCAGTCTGAATTTTAACTAAAACTTCAAATTCTCATGACCAAGCCTGACAGATTCTAGTTAAATGCCCAGCTTCACCCAAAGAGATAAAGATCTGACTCAGGAGAACTAAAACTGAGGGGTTTGTAGCTTTAAGCTTCAGTTTATACTGAAGCACTACCAAGGCTTTCCAAGGTAGGCACCTACAAGCTGTCCAAAATCCCATTCCAGAAGAAATATCTGATGCCATGATCCAGTCTAACTCCTGTGCCAGAATCTAGGAGGAAAAGGTTGGGGTTTTTTTAACCTCAGGAATTTTGGCTCTCTAACCCTTGCAGAATGACAAACACAGCCATGGAAAGAGTTTTGCATATGAAATTGACACAAAGCTGCCTATAAAGGGTTGTTTAGTTTGAGATAGGGACAGAAGTATTGTGTGAGAAAGTCCAATTTTATACAGAGTCAATATTGGCTCCTTGCTTTTTCTTCTTGTTTATCCACCAATTTTGAATGAAGCAGTTGCTTTTTTCCTGACTGCATTTTCCCCTCAATCCTCCAGGGATCCTGTCCTTTCCATATTACATTTCCAGTTGTTTCATTAGTGTAACCTCTTTCTGTTCATGAGTCCAGCATCAGCTCCCTCCTCTCTCCACACTCTAATTGGTCTTTTTTTTTTATCTTTTCCTACTTCAATTGATAAGGTGTCACACTCCACACCACTGAACCTTTTTTTTCCTCAGCTATTAACTAGGAGTCTGAAAATTCATCTACAATATTTCTCTAAGCCGTTTGCTTTGATCAACACTAATCAGCTCTCCCTTGTTGTGGTGGCCTTCCTTCTCCTCTCCTACCAGTCCTTCCTTCCCCTCTAACCTTCCTTAATGCAATGGATTTCACACTGGAAATGCTGAATTCACTCTCCTGTTCCTCTCTGTTGCTTCTGGGCACTATTTCAGTTCAGGTTTCTCATCCTCCAGGTTTCAGACTATCCAAGACTGAGCTCTGAAATCTGCTCCTGTTGGACAATTACACACAGATCACCTGGCATTCCTCAGTTTCTCTAAGACCCCTCTCAGTATTCTACACCACAAACCTACGGCCTCCAGCCAAGCATCAAACAACATTTCACTCTGGATGGGACCTTCACCTCCCTTGCAAAGGGATTTCCTGCAAACAGGGCACAGCACACACTGCCTGTGCACAGCAGAAAGTACAAAATGCTCTGCTGAGTGTTTTGTACCACAAACAGGCTGGACACCCTGGAGAGAAGCAGGTTTGCTGCTGATGCTCCTCAGCGTGAGCACAACCAGCAGCACACCAGCCAACTTCCCTCTGACTGCCAAGAACCTCCCAGTCATGACAAGCACAAAAACCCCACTTGGGCCTGACTTAACTCTCCAGCCTAATTTTTTGTAGCTTCACCCACCAAACCCAGCTTCTCTGGGAAAGGCTTCTACACAGACATGCCAAGAGCACAAAAGAAGAAGAAACATTTCTCATTTTAGGCCAAACAGGTAAGTTAAAGTTTGCAAAGGGAAGTATATGCCCTCCTCTTCAGCCAGAACATGGCCATATTTCTACAAATACTTATGCTCAATTTTTGCTTAAATAACGAAGAAAAAATACATCAATCAGATAAAATTATTCATTAGCAAATACTATATTTAAATTAAGAGAGAGAGAACTAACAAGCTTCAACTAACATGTTTTTGTAGTGGTTGTTCAAAGCAATACAAAGCCAAGATTTTAAAAGTAACTTACTTCCCTTAAAGTTCAGGAAAATTTATCTACCCCCTTAAAACACCTATATTAAATAAAAAGCACAACGTTGTACAAGTCCTGTACATTGTTACAGAGGCAAAGTCAGCATTTAAAATCACATAAATTACAAAATTATTCACATCAAACACTCACATACCTGTTGTTTCTCTCAGCACAGTGCAAGTTCTAACCCTCCCCAACCCTTTATCAGCTCTGACCCACCAGGTGAGCCCAGGGCTCCTCCCACCACAGGTGCCAGTCCTAAAGGAGATTGCTCTGCTGCAGGACACTCAGTGGGATCAGCTGTGATGAGAGTGCCCTGCTGCAGGACACTCAGTGGGATCAGCTGTGATGGAGAGTGCCCTGCTGCAGGACACTCAGTGGGATCAGCTCTGATGGAGAGTGCCCTGCTGCAGGACACTCAGTGGGATCAGCTGGGAATTTCAGCCAGGCCACCCACCAGGTGCCACCATCAGGCCTCAGTCAGCACAAGCCACCCCACCTTCACACAAGGGGTTCCACCTCTAATTGCACATCTCATTTAGTGCCTCCCTCTTACTGAAAGGGAACCCCAAAGCCACAGACCTTTCCCTCCCTGTGCACATAAATCCCTTCTTGCTCCAGAGACAATCTTGACCCTTGTTAAGGTACATCACAGATCTCACTGGATCATTATATGCACTATAGATGCAGTTTTACCATTGGATTTTGAATTTTTACTTGAAGCCAGTATTATTGGCACAAAAACTACATTCCCTAATTCAGATAAGAAACATGTCTGGGCTGTTACAATCTTACCTATTAACAAAAAGCTAAAATATAAAATCTTGGAACTGTCCTCACTGGAATAATATTTAAGAGCAAAATTAAATGCAAGGACTCACCAGTAAACTCCAGACAGGTCAACTTCAGGATCCCACAGATAAACAAAACAGAAGAAAAACAAAGGCAAGCCTAGCTAAAACCAGCAGCTAGACTACAAGTAACAAACAGTAAGAGATCTGTAGCATTCTTTCATCCTCCATTTAGCATGAGCCAAACTGGCTGGAGCTGGTGGAGGTCTGAGCATTGGGTGAGGGCAGTCCTGGGCTCTCTGAACACAAAACACCTGCAGTGCTGCAGAGAAGGAAGCAGGAGCATTTCCCTCAAGAATTTAGTGATGCGTTTCAAGTTAAACTACATCGTAAGTTTATCACTGTATTTAATTTTATTGTTTTCTGCAATAAAATAATGCTAAAAGGGCATTTGTGGGACTGGCTAATCACTTACACCTGATACGCACCACTGAGCCTCAAAAAACTTCTCTTGACTTAAAGCTAAGGTGTGCTTTCATGTACTTCTCATTCTTAAATATTTCAGCACCTTGTGCTGAAAAGTCAATATGATTTTCAAGACTGAAATAACATGGAAAGAAATACATTTGAAACAAGCAAACTTTAACCATCTTATTTACCTAAATCACACCAAAGTAATTCAATTGCCATAAAATACTTAGTCAAGGAGCTAGACAGCCTTTCTGCATAATTCATCAGTCATTTTAATCCTGTTGATGAGTATCAGGTTCTCTACAGAAATGCTTTTAAAGAGTGCTTAAGAAAAATCATTGTTAGTTAGGGAATTATGAGATGTATTACTAACAGATAAAACAATCCAGCAAAAACCACCCTATGGCCTCTAGAATGGCAAGTGATATTCATATAAAGAACATTTGTACCCCTGAAGTCATAGACAAACTGCAAATGCTAATACTTTACACAGAAATCTGAGTTAATAGGTTCTCCCCAGCATGTACCTTCACTGAAAAGTACTTCACACAAAGAATTTGCTCAGTTCTCAGGTTGCTAGATTTCAGTTACTTGCAAGTTGAAAGCAAATTTTGATCAACAAAATGGAGTTGTACAACTAAATTACAGCTGTAATTAGGAGCCCTAATTTCTGGAGAAACTTCTAGTTTTGTACTCTTTTCATATTACCCACCCCAAAATGATTTTATATATCAATAATGACAAAAGTAAATTACTTACTTTGCTAAGACCATGAACTAAGTAATAAAGCCTGCAAAACACCTGAACTAAGTTTATGTGTGTAACTAGAATTGAAACATCCTGTTTTATTCCATACGTGTTTCCCATACAGAGCTTGACCTTCCCTCAGTCAGCTGAGGACAGGCATAGGGAAAACAACACTGGAATGACTGAATCACAGAATAAGAAACCTTTGGTTCCTTGCTTTCATTAATTCATTTTTGTTCTCCAGCATTCATCCTGCTCCAAGAAAACCTTGGACTTGTGAGCTGGGGCAGAACACTCAGCTGCTCCTGCAGGACCTGCACACACAGCCCCACCTGCACTGGGATGGGAGAGGTGCTCAGAAGAGGCAAAATCAAGAGATTTCAACCTATTCACTTCTGGGAGTGATTAAATAGTTGTTCGTTGTCAAATTTGAGCAGGTATTCAGACTGACTTGAAAGGGCCAAAGTCATGTTGGAAAAAAAGGTTCCATTTTCTCTGGTGACCTATCAAAGACAGACTCACTTGAGAACACTGCCTTTCATGCATTGTGAGAAGGTGTTACAGGCAGATGGCCTGAACTCAAGGATTTATTTCCTAAGAGTTTAAATGTATCAATTTAACCTTGAGGATGAATCTCCCATTCTGAACCCTGCCTAAGCAAGTGCTGCAGATCCTGTCCCTGGGAGTGGGGGCTGTCCCCAGGTCACCCAGCCAGGGTGGGGCTCAGGGGCTGATGCCTCTCCCTTGCCAGTGCTCATCACCCCTCACCTGTGCCCACGTGGGGTTCAAGAGCCACAGGAGCCATCCTCTCATCAGGTGTGCCAATGCTCACTTTGTTACACAACATTTTTTTTAATGTTAATGTATTTAATTTTAATTCACTATTGTGAATTAAGTCTGGTTTCTGCATCTCCTGAGCCAAACTAAACCCAGATTTACTTATGTCCCATGGAAATTTAATTTATGTGACAGAAACTGTCCACATCATATGCCTGGAGAAAAACAGGAGTTTAAATTTAGGAATTTCCGGGTTTCAGAACAAGAAAATTCAAGTGCTCAAGTCCTCAACCTTACATATAATTTCTATGTAGCTTTATTGTTAAATAATGACTATGTGACTTTCTGAAAGTTTACAAATGCAGGTTTCCTACTGGCAGTGAGGAAGTACAATGCAGGGAATAATGGGCTTTTGTGCAGGATTAACATTTTAATTTATTATTGTCTTTATCTGTTGTTATTGTAAATGTAGTATTTGCTAATATAATTTAAATAACTGAGAGACACCATCTGAAAAATGAAAATTACAGCTATATTTAATACAACAAATTTACTTATCCAAAGCAATCAAAAGCTTGATTGGTTTAGTGCCAACCCCACCAAAAAAAAAAAAAAAAAAAAAAAAAAAAAAAAAAAAAAAAAAAAAAAAAGCTGATATGCACTCTACAAACTTTCTTCACTGTAAGTTTAAAAAATGAAGTAGCAAAAACATATTTTAGCAGGGTTTCCACACTTGCTACAATACAGACAGTTGTAGTGGGGACTGGAGAGGGATGAGGTCAGTGACAGGAAGGAAAATGTGATTACCTAATTCCCATTCTGCTGCCAGCTCTGACCTTTGGATTCCATTTCAAATCCAGCTATCGTGTTACCAAAATAATATACTGCAGGATGGATACTGTTTTGCTAATATGATATGTAGATTCCTGATAGGAATGTTATCCTTACAACTAAATTGCAGTTGTGCCAATCATGATATATTTTTATGTACATGTGGCACACTATTTCAGAACAGGCTTTTTTTCCCCCTTGATATGCAAAGAGCCTGAAGAAAAAAAAAAACAACCATAAAAAATTCAAGCTGAATTCCATGTCAGTGCTTGCAACTTGAATTGATTTTGTATGGCAAATTCCAAGTGGTCCTCTTCCATTAATAGATTCTTAATAGATTCATTTGATGAATGATTAAGTGTCAACATCTTAAAAAAATTCTTGAAGAGGCCATAAAATGACATTCAGTCAAACAATACAGGAGCAAGATACATGGACTGAGATTTGATTTTATATTAATATTTAAGAAGTAGGAAAACCATTCCAAATGGCATCTGTGTGAGGCATGCCATGCTACCTTCATCAAAAATGTGAATTTTGAAGGAAAAAAAAGGTGATTTCTTTCCAAAAGTAAGCTGTGAAATATTAATTCTTGCAGCATGTTACTAAAAGCTGGGCCTTCCAACCCTCAGTAATCATCATGAGAAGGAAAAGAGTGAGATGAGAGACACTCTCGCATTAATTGCATGTGGAAGTCATGTTTTTTAAGCTGCCTAATCTACTGTGAAACTGGAGGGGCACAAGGAGCTGAAGAGAGGGCAAAATCCAGGCTTGCTTAAAATTTGGTTTTAAGTGATTCTTTCCAGAGGCATTACAACAATATCCTTTCTGGGAGGAAGGAGATGAAGCAGCAGGTGAGCCCAGCTGGAAGCACCCACAGAGGGACTCAGGGCAGCAGCACCAATGTTCCCTCAGTGCTGATCACATCATCAAGGCTTCTGTGGTGAACAGAATTTATTTTATATATCAGAATGTTATTTGTTATTGATACTTGCATTCAGAGGCACTGGAGAGAAAAAGATTTGTTTGTCAATGGCAGCTTCTGATCATTCTGCAAGGAAATCACAGGAAATAATGGCACTTATCTCCAGTACAAGTGATCTCAAAAATGGGTTATCCTTCAATTAAATATGTAATCTTACTCCTGCCTTTCACCTTCAAGCACTAGAAAGTTTTGAAGCACTAGAAAATACACTAAAGGATAAATAATTTCTTCTTCCACTGAAATGTGTGTTCGTATTTTAAAAAATTAACCCAGTGATTAGTCTCTGAGATTATGAAAAAACCCACAAACATCCTGTTTCAAACAAATAAATGTGGAGGAAATATTTTAGTTATTCAAGCAGGGCCTTGACTGGATTTACTGGGGATAATTACCTCTAAGAAAACATTCTAAGCCAGAACTGATTAGAAAGTGGGAGAGCTCTTCACAAGCCAGTACCCACACACTCACTGTGTCATCTAAGTGTCCCACCTACTGAATTCCTGAAAGAATTCCTCATGTCAATGAATGTAAAGAGAAAAAGGTTTTGCAAAGGAAGAAAACTGACTCTTAAACACAAAAAATTACAGAGGCATTAGAAAATTGGAGGTTATTTTCAGATTTTGCTTAGATGGATAAAATTCAGGAGCAAATTCCCTTGAAATCTATAGATCAGAGAAGTGTGAATGCTAAAGTCCAGTTGATAAAGGAAAAATTAATCATGAATTGCACGTAGCATGCAGGATTTGTGGCAGAAGCCTGCTACTCTGTTGAGTCTGTTTCAAGAAAAACATCCTCAGAAACCTCAGACTGAAACACAAAACCACCTCGAGTCTTTTTCTTTCTCCAAACAGGTGTGAAATGCAGCTCAGCTGAAAACAGTGCAGTTCTGACTTGCAAGTGAATTAAGCTTCACAGAATGATAAATAAAACGTTCAGTAATGTGCTTTTGGTGTGACTGAATAAGGCATCTGGATAAAATTGAGAATTGTAGGAGAACATTAAATCATTTTAAAAACATGCATGAACTTCAGAATGATGCTGTCATCACATTATTTATATTCTAGACAGACCAAAGAGCTATTATATTTCAGGTCTTTCATGGCAAAACAAAAGCTTTACACAAGTAATATTAAGTATTTAGATGCTTTCATGCAGGATTTATTAGTTCATATTTTGCCCTGTCTCTATATTTCTCTCAATTTCAGCTGCATTTTTTGCTTTATACTTGTATAGTTTAGTACTTTTGTTTTGTTATCTGTTATCTGATGAACAATCTGAATTCACACAGAGCTGGATATGGCTGAGAGAACTTATCCTCCCTATCATCCAACTAAACAAAAGCAGGAGCCAAAGAAACATACTAGAAAAGAAACCCTCATTTTGTACTATTTAGACAAAAATATCTTTACACACCTTTAATGTTTATCTGAATTAACCATGTTATAGAATAGCCAACAGTAGAGGAAGTTATTTCACACAGTAAGACATAAACTCTCTTTTGAAAATTTTTTTTTCAGTACTCTTCCTTTACAAAGACATTTAAACCATCATAAAATTCAATGTGTAAAAGAACATATTTCATTAGAAATCAACATCATAAATTAAATTAGAATAATTAAAATTTTCTGTAATCACCACAATTTGTTCTTTCATCAAACTTTTAAAACACAGGCTTCACCGAGCTTGTCTCCTTGCTCAGGGCACTGCTGCTCTTTCTGGGTTTCCTATGACTGGGATTTTTTACAGCATTACTCCAAAAATGCTGCTGTTAGGTTTTACTGCACCTACCAAGGCAGAAACACTTTTCATACTTATTCAGCCTGAAATTTTCCACTTGTCCCTAACTCTTGCTCTCTTGTTCTGCCAACTATTCTGACTATAGCCATCAAACCTTTTGCATAGTAACCTTTCTTAATTTGCTTCGGTGCAGCTCAACATACCAAGCCATCAAAATGTCAGAGAACCAACAGCTCCAGCTCAAATCCTTCTCCTTTCATGGTGATCTCTGTACCAATTAAACAAACATTTTCCTTATAACCACATTTGTTGATGTAGTATAAACCTACTGTTAAGTAGGATTTCATGTTCTGTTTAAGGAAAACAAATAAAAAAAGTCTGTCATCAACTAAACACCATCAACTAAACAGCAAAGCAATATGATTTAAAGCATATTTGTAGGTAAACAAATATAAATTATATTGTAAGGTTTGCATAACCAAGATTGATTCAACACACAGGAGAAATTAAATGATTCAGCTGTGGCTGTTCCCGTGTGGTATCAGGGATTTTCTGGCACCGGGGCACAGGGGAATGGGGTTTGCTGGTGGCTGTCACACACCTTGGGCAGGACTTCAGGTGATGCTCAGGCAGTTCACAAGCTGATATTCTCATCATCTGAAAACATCCATGATCATGGATGGAGCACTAAGTACAGAGGGAATAACACAACCCCAAGGTTGTCCGGGAAAACTGGATGTTTCCTTTGGACCAGATTTCACAGAACTCCTCAAACAGAGCTCTTAAGCTTCTGACCCAACACAACTTTGAGAATTCTTTGACACTTCTTTGAGAAGTGGGAAATGAGGTGCTCAAAATGTTCCAGTGAGCCAGAACACAGAACTAAATTAACTCCTATTGCAAAGTGTGATGATAGGCTAGATAAAAAAGATAAAGAATAAAACCAGCAAAGATTATACACCACCATCTCATAATAGGTGTAAAAATGCACATATATTGATTCAAGAGATGATTATTCAAGCATACAGTAATTAATCTTTATTGTGATAGAAGCAACAGAGAGGAAAGACAAAATCTGAACCTACTTTAAATTTATCCTATCAAATCATTTCAGGACACATCAAAGATTTTATGTTCAGTTTGTTGGTTCAAATACTCTCATGGTGAATTATGTTTGAGGAGTCCTTTCCCTTTGAAACAGAAGGTAAGTTTTCCAATCCTTGTTATATATTAATTACCCCTTATATATTTTCATAACTAGCCAGCTATAGGAAAATTACCTTACTAGTTTTTACAATAAATGCAAAATTCTTTACTGGAGAAACCACCCACATGTAAAAGCCGTGAACACAAATGCTGACAATCAGTCTGACATCCAATCTGTTTTCAGCCTACAGCCACAGAAATAGAGCACTGCACATTCCAAAAAAAGACCACTAACATTTTTGCCAGTTTAAAGTACATTAAAACTTCTTTTATTACTCAGAAGCTTTGCCCCTGCTTGGTTCATCCTTCCTCCAACTCATTCACATGTACAATTAAAAGGTAATCACCAAAAGTTTTTGTACTGGGGTTTCAAAAGGATGATAAGGCAGCAGACTGTCACTGAAATTCAAGGTATTGAGTTCTTAATAATTTTCTTTAATAGCCATAACTGTAATTTGAGTACATCAATGACAGCAATTGAGCCATATGAATTATGTGTTGATTTCCAAATAATCAGTAATAAAAAAAAAATTGTAGAATATTGTATCTCTCAGATAAGAGAGAAATGAAAAGCAAAAGAAAAGGCAAAACATTTAAACAACATGAATATTATAAAGCATGAATACCGTAAAGCACCAATGTCTATTAGAATTCAAAATATCTTTGTGATACAGCATATAAAAAGGGGTTTAATGAAACAGTAATAAGATGTTTGAATAATTTGTCCTATGAACTGCAAATCACAAAACACCGGGAAGATTTATTACTCACAGAATACAGGAGCATTCTGGGAGTGATAAATTCCCAAAGAGGTTGGGAGAAGAAAAAAACCTTTAAAATCAGATTTTAACCATTACTCAAAGCAATACAAACCCAACAACTACTACTGAAAATGCACTCAAAGTGATGCAGTCTGCTAAGGAAGAGGATGCAATGCTATCCATGGGGCAGGCTGGGGAACTACTGGCTGGAAAGGAGCTTTAGGGGAAAGGCCATGGAAGAGCAGGAGGACAAGTGAACATGGGATAACTATGTGCCCTGGCAGCAAACCACACCTGCAGCATCCTAGGATGTGTCAGGAAGGCCCCAGGAGCAGATCCCAAGGGATGGGATCCTTCCCCTCCAAGCCAGTGGGGGGGGAGTTTGTGCTGCCCCAGAGGAGGAGATGGGCAGGGGCAGCCAGCCCAGACAGGACCAGAGCGTGGGCAGGGAATGGGGGCTGGGCCTGCAGGAGAGGCTGAGGAGCTGGGGGTGTTCAGCCTGGAGAAAAGGAGACTCAGGGGTGCCCTTGTCACTCTTTACAACCTCCTGAAGGGTGGCTGTGCTCAGGTGGGGTTGGTCTCCTTCTCCAGGCAGCACTGACAGAACCAGAGGACACAATCTCAAGCTGCATCAAGGAAAATATGGGTTGGATGTTAGGAAAAAGTTTTTATGGAAAGAGTGATAAAATACTGGAATTATCTGCCCGGTGGTGTCACCACCCCTGGATGTGTTTAAACAAGCCTGGATGTGGCACTCAGTGCCCCGGTTTAGTTGAGGTGTTGGGGCTGGGTTGGACTCGATGCTCTTGGATGTCTCTTCCAACCCTGTGATTCTGTGAGAGGCTGAGACAGCTGGGGCCCCTCAGCCAGAGAAAGGAAAGGCTCGAGGGATCTCACAAATGCACATAAACACCTGAAGGGAGGCTGGAAAGAAGATGCAGCCAGACACTTCCCCGTGCTGGCCAGGCAAATTAGAAGAGGCAATGGGCACAGACTGACTAACGTTACATCCTATTTAAATATCAGAGAATCTGTTTCCTGGGAGGAGAATCTACCAAGCAGTGGAAGTGTTCCTGTACTGGTTGTGAGTTCATGGAGATGCCCCATACTTGGTCCCTTCTCCTACAGCTGATCCTGCTGTGTGCACTGGATGGATTCAGCAATATCCAGAGGGTCCCTCCAGCCTGTTTCATTCTGTGATTCCATAACACCAAACCCCCAAGTCTTTTACTGACTGTTGGAATAATCAGCCGCTCACCCTTCATCCATTACCAAACAAACGTCAAGTTATTCAAGCCTCTGTGGTCTATTGCTTTTAAACCTTTAAAAATTCACTTACAGCTCCTTCCTCTGATAATCAGGACCTTTAACTGCCTATGTTTCAAATTAATTAAAAAATATATGAAAGTATCAAGAAAAAATAAAAGGAAAAACTGTTTTGGGTTTATGTGGCAAGGTTTAGGGAGTGCAGTCTGTGAAGCACTGAAGTGTGAAAGGGTGAAGTGAAAAAAATTAGATCATCCATAATAAGGAGAAGGAGAATGAAGAAAGAACGAATGAACTCAAAGGTAATACTGCCAAGCTAAAATATTTTAGTCATGACACACGTGGAAATTCAAAACCCAATGAAAAAGATTTTATTCTAGGATAAGGCATCTGAAGATTTAACTCTGAAATAATTATAACGATCTATGCATATGGATCTCTTATGACATAAACCCCTTGAATTGCACAATGCCAATTCTATCCTCATGTCAAAATATTTAAAATTTATAAAAATATGATTTATAAAAATATTTATAATTTACTAAAAATTGTAAAACTCCACTGCTGCTAAAACGTAAATGATATTTCTGATTAAATATTACTATTTCTTTTTCTCAGCAATGATTATTGAGCCTAAAAAAACAGACCTGAAGGTTTTAATAAGAACTCAGAGAGCAATAATCCTCTTTTGTCCAGACATACTCGAGGCACAACTTTGCTCTTACTCAGAATTCCTCATGCTGTGACAGTGCTATCTTTTTAACAGCTTCAGCATGTACTGAATGCATGACAAACATAGGAGACTGAAACTTAAAGGGGGAAAAATCCTTTCGTTCCAAGACAGATGCTCTCTTCTGAAGTCTTTTCAGCCTCCTCTACCCACTGTGTTTCACTGCAGAATGCAGCACTATCACACAAAAAAGAACCTTGCTCTGTCCATGGGGTAGCACAGGGAACGTGTGTTCATCAAAACCCTTTATTGTCCGCCCCAAATTGGGCCTTTCCAGCCAGGCTTGACAGCTGAATCATAAACACAATACTCCTGAGCTTTGTTTGAGCTTTGGAAAGTCATGTTTTAAATCTACAGCTCGCCTCAAATGTCTCTCTCTGATCAATATATTTAGAGAGTTTTCCTTGAATTAATTAGCACTTTTATCTCATATTTACTACTGTGCTACTTTCACTTAAAAACAAAAAAAAAAAAAAAAAAAAAGGATTTTGCCTGTTCACAAGATTTCTGCTTCACAGACATTTTTCCACATTACTGAACATTCAGTCTTAAAAACAGAAGTGAAAGTTATCTGGTGTCACAGCATTTATCCCCCTACCCAGCCCACAGAGAGGCAGCTATTTGAATTTGGGAACACACCTTTAATGCCTGGAGAGCTAATTACTGCCTAGCCAGAAAGGCTCCCAGTTCCCAGGGTCAGTGTGCAGTCTCCAGTGGCCCCACCATCACTGGAGGCCACTCAAACTACTGCAGACCTTCTTTTTAATGCTTTAGACTGGTAAAGGAGAGAAGGCTGAGTACTGACAGCATGGCTAGAAATTATTCCTACTAAAATAAGAAAACTAAATTTAAAAAGAAGCAATCAATCCATACTTGGATGTATATATAAATATATTACTGTGTAACAGAATGATATCAATAATCACATAAAAGAGTTGTTTTTTTTTTTAAATCCTAAAAATTAAACTTTCCAAATGCTTTGAACCTGCCTATGTGGGATGACATTGCAAAGAGAACACATCAAGAATTTGGGTACTGAGCAGATGTGACTTGGGAAAAGTTAGAGAAATTACTGAACTATTTTTTATTATTTATTATTAAATACAGTATTAAAAAATTAAGAATACTAAAAGAAGCACTTCATGGTGTATGGAAAGTAAACACTTATTTTCATAGTCTTTTTGTGTCTTCTTCTGGTTTTACTTCACTCTGGTTTCTTTTGCCTCCTTCCTTGATCTCCCCCTTTTCTGGTCCAATCTGACCATAAGCATTTTCATACAAACATGCATCCATATATCCATATATCTATAATCTGTATATCTGTATCTATAGATATCTAGATATCTAACATTGACCTGTGTATGGAAGTGCCCGAATTCTCTCTGCTCCCATTGCCAGCTTTCCCAATGCCAGCCAAGAGCCCTGCATGAGGAGAGGCAAAGGGGAGAGGCAGAGTCCCCACCTCTGCAGCCCCCAGCCCAGCTGCCTGCCCAGCCTTTGCCCCCGTTGTGGCTGACAGGCTGAAGGCACAGATGCCAACCCGAGGCAGTGATTTTGCAGTGATGGCATCTGGCTCCTTGGCACACTCACTGATATTTGTGTTGGCTGCTCTGCCACTGCCCCTGGGGCTGTTAATGGGTGAAGCTGGTGATAAGATGTTGTCTGAGCCCTTCTTTTAATTCATCTTTGATTCTACTCAATTTCTGTCAGAATAAAGCTGCTCTTTGCTGTCCTGAAATCCTTGTGCTTTAGCTGGCATATGTGATGATGTCATTTTGGATGGTCCTGTTGTGCTAATGGATGATTTGGATAGGGCAAACCACTTCTTTGTGTATTTTACACTTAAAAAAATTATGTCTGCCAAAACTTATTAACACAAATACTTTATTCAAGGACACTTATTTATTGTGATCCTAAAAAAAAAAAAAAAAAGGAGCTACCACTGTGAAAGTACTATAGCCACAATAAAAAGGAAGCATTATCAAAATCTGATTCTGCTTCATTATAAACTTGTGTTAAAAAAAAAAAAAAAAAAAAAAAAAAATTGTAGGATCCTTCTCCTTATATTAAAGGGAATGTTGATGCAAATTTTATAATTTAAAGTAAAAAGTCAGTGAGCTGCTTGAACACGTGACAAAAGGTAACTCCAATGGGTTTATCTCACAACAACATGATTTCTCGTCTAGAAATATCAGTTTATATGACAGTAATTACTAAAACAGATGGGCAAGAAGCCAAAAAGAGGCATCACATCGACAGTGGGCTGAATGCAACTGGGAGCTATGGAGCAGAAAGGAGCTGTGCCAGATTGTG
Source organism: Cettia cetti (assembly GCA_013401135.1). Lineage (NCBI taxonomy): Eukaryota > Metazoa > Chordata > Aves > Passeriformes > Sylviidae > Cettia > Cettia cetti. The sequence goes on along the minus strand of VZUI01035463.1, from coordinate 2,087 downwards.
TGGCAGCTGAGAGTCTCATTGGTGAACATTTGCTGTGCAATCTCAGACACATCTAAAAAATTATGCATTCCCCATTGATTTCATGCTAAAATGGTAGAGGAAAAAGAAAGCCTCTGTCTGAACTTGAACACAGTACCTGCTGACAAGTTCCTTCCTTTGAGTACTCAGGCTTTTCCTCCTTGCACTTCCATGTTCCTATCTGCCATTCACAAGCCTGGCTGCATATTTTAGATCCACATTGTCAGGTGTTACATGAGTGGCAGTCAAAACAACAACAGAGGTCTGAAGATAGAATTAATCAATAGGTTCAAAAAAAAATATTCCTAAAATGTAGCCAACAAATCCCCATCACATATATCTTCCCTTCAGAAAATCTATTTATAAATACTGGTAAATTATAGGTAAGCAGCACTTTGATAAAAGAAAAAAAAAAAATAAAAAATCCAGACACAAAAGACAAATTATCTCTAAAATGACTAAAGAAATGCAAAGCAAACACAGAATTCATTAACTGAATCCTGTTACCATCTGATCTTTGTTTTTTGGGTTTTTTTTTTTTTCCCCATAAAGTAGTTCACACAAAACTTTGCTTTAAATCTTTCTTCTGACTAGTCAACCTCTGTACATTTTAGAAAATACATTTTTCTAATTATTATTAGAATTTTCCATCATTATGAAGAATACTAAAAATCCAGCCGAGCGGATTGGGATCAATACTCATATGAATTGTTCTCTAACAGCAATTAGTAATTTGCAATTGTTAATTGTTACTAGAACAGTAACAATAAAGCATTATCTTCAGTCCAATCTGATATCTGATGTTACTGAGATTTTGAACAACTTTTAATAAAGAAATCTTTTGGCTATAAAGGCATTGGCACTTCCTTCTGCATCTCTCACCAGGCTGCTCAGGCAGGCAGCCTTGCAATTAATCTCAGCAGTTCATTCATTTTCCAAACATCCTTCCTATTGACTCCTACAGAAAAGTGCTCATCCACTCGCTTGGTTACATTAATTATAGAGAGCAGATAAAGCCAAGGAAATCTGTGAGACACCAGGGACTCCATTAGTTTCCTCTGTAAATTCCAAAGCTGTTGCTTGTAAACAGAAGGAGCCACAAGGTTGGCACCGGTGGGTCCCTGAGCAGGTGTGTGGGTTCAGCTGGAACCCCTGAGACTGGGACAGCAACCCTGCACACCCTGCACGGGGCCTCCCAGAGATCTCAGAGGCTTAGCTGCCTCCCAGGACTCTGGAGGCAGGAAGGAGCCTGTGAAACACTGCAAACTCCATCAGCTCTTCCCACCTGCAACGTTTCTACCTGTTAACCTACATCCCATGAGCAACACTGCAGAGAAGCAAAGAAGGGATGGAAAGGTCCACAAAGAGTAGGGGTGGGGTGGGAAAGGACATGGCAAAGGGAGAAGAGTAAATTATTTACAGTGTAGAATAGTTTTGATTTACCTGGACTTCTTTACATTGACCTCTGACTGCAACTATATTTCCTCTTGCTTTTTTCCTTCACAACACCTAAAAAGCAGCCCAGAGATGAACTAAATAATTATTGTGCACACTTCACTTTTGTCTCAGTTCCAACAAAACTTGATACCATTCCAGAGTCCAGATTTTTCTTGAAGAAAGCGATCTTAAATTCTTACAACTTAGCAAACATGTGTGATATATTATACACTTTGCCCAAATTAAAAAATGTCCCCTGCATGTGCCAATGTACTCCCTGCATGAGGCAGAGTATTCATTCTGTGTAAATTGAAAGCAAGCTACTTTCTAAAGGTGGGGCAGCAGACGTCTGAGGAAGAGTGTCAGTGTGAGCAGAAAAATCCCACTCTCACTCGAATCACCACGTGCAGACAAACATTTCAATTTTTGTGTGCAAGTAAACTTGGCACTTTTTCACAGAATATGAATTTTGTCCCTTTAAAAATGTCAAATTAGAAATTTGGACAAGAATGTGGAGAATAATTTGCATGTGCATGTAAGTATATACATATATGTACAGATAGATAGATAGATAGATAGATAGATAGATAGATAGATAGATAGATAGATAGATAGATAGATAGATAGATAGA
>VZUI01035457.1:0-39730 GCA_013401135.1 Cettia cetti | reverse complement strand
TCCTTCCTTCCTTCCTTCCTTCCTTCCTTCCTTCCTGCCTGCCTGCCTGCCTGCCTGCCTATCAAGGATGTGAGACCCTGTTTTCCTGTGCTAAAAAATGCCCAAGGGTGATGTGGTTGAGAGTCTTCTGAGAGTTGTCCTTAAGACATTCCTCACTCCCAGCCCTGCAGATTTCTGGTTGTATTTAGATGACACACAAAATCAAAATATAAAATAGTCACTTTAATGGTGTCTGACCATTTCACGTTCCTTCTTAAAAGGAGGAAATTCTTTCAAGTGGAATGTTCAGCAAGAGCACCCAAAATAGGACCTTTTAATTCCCTGTCCAGCCTTGGCTTCGAGCTTCGGCCTCCTCCCAGGCATATTTCATGTGAGGCTCCAGACAGTCTCACTCCAGTAACTGGACACTTGATGGCTTGGCTGGGTTGCCTCTTCCAGGCTTGTTTGCAAAGACAACAGGTAGAGAGACAGGCTGAGGGCTGCAGTCCAGGGTCCCTTCCAAAATTCCCAGGGGCTGATCCCTTGGCCAACATGTGGCCCGGTGATGTTAATGAGTTGTGTTATACAAAACGAAATGAAAACTGGTTTTGTTTAGGCAGTGGTTTCAAGGGATGAGATCATGGGGTGACTGAACACACCAAGTGTGACTCAGCAGGGTCTCACACAGCAGTGACCACATAGCTGAGCTCCCAGCTCACATCTGCTGGAATAAATCCCCAAGCCAGGGCCAGCTCGCTGGACACAACTGTTTCCTGACCCTGTTTATGAAGCCATCTTTTTTGGATGCAATTTTTGCCAGCCCCCTCAGAGGCTGGGTAAATTATTCTTGCAATTTCTTCTGCCTGAAGCCATGGGAAAAATTCTCCTGGAGGGATGGGAGCACCAGGCATGGGAAAGAAGTGCACAGGAGTTGAAGAACTATGAAACCTGAGGGAAGGACAAAAGTGGAGAACTTCTGCAGAAGAAAGTTCATGGAATCATGGAATATCCTGAGCTGGAAGGGACACACAAGGATCATTCAGTTCAACTCCTGGCTCTGCACAGACACCCAAACAATCCCACCCTGTCCCTGGGAGTGTTGTCCAAACTCTTCTGGAGCTCTGGCAGCCTCAGGGCTTTGCCCATTCCCTGGAGAGCCTGGGCAGTGCCCAGCACCCTCTGAGGGAAGAACCTTTCCCTAATATCCAACCCAAACCCCCTGACACGGTATTGTGGCAATTTTGGGTGCTACAATACAAGAAAGATTTTTAGCACCTGAAAATATGCACAAATGTGAATAATTTCCCAGGAGAAGGGGAGGAATGAAGATGGCACTGAGGGAAATCCGTATCTGCCAGCAGCTGATCTCTCTGTAGGAGCTACAGAAGTCGTCCCTCTTCTGTGGGTGGTGGGAGAGGGGTCGCAATGTGCCTTTACAAAGATCTTACAGACCTTCAGAAGAAGCCCATAGCCACTTATTCCAGCCTTGGCCTCCTGGCTGTCAGGAAATGCCTGTTGGATTACAGAGATGACAGATGACATTGACAGAGGATTCTTTGCATGGGAGGTCACAAGGAAGAGATGGCTCAGTATAAATGTATTGAAATGTGTCCCAGGACTCCCTTTGAGCAGAGAAAAGCAAGATGTTGATTGAGCAAGGATGTGGGAGTAAAAGAGGGTTATTCAGGAGGAACACAACATGCTGTAGCCACTTTGGATGGCAGAAGTGAGTTGTCTGACACAAATCAGGTGCAGGAGTGCAGTCAGGCCCTTTTCTCCTCTGGAGGACAATATTTTATCTGTTTTGTCAGATTAGGAGCAGGCTTTCCTTGCCTCCATAGATACCAAGGCCCCAGTCTCCAGTGGGATTTCAGAGCACTGCTGCACCCTGTAAACAAACCCCATCTCTCATCATGACTGAAGGCACCATTTGGAAATTTCCACCTCTTATTGTCTCTGCTGCTCCTTTCTGTATATTTTGTCTCCAGTGAGTGATCAGAGCATCCTGACAGCGCCTGAGATGAGAGCTACAAAGAAAAAATGTGCCTTGGGATTTCAGTCTTCCTTGGGACATTTGCTTGCAAACATCTGCCTGTTTGTGCAATCTGGCTTCTTGCAGCAGCAAACTCCTTCAGAAGCATTTTGATGAACCCTGGGACAAGCTGGGCTCTGGCAGTGGTGCTGTGCCTGTCCCCAGAGCAGGGGGAGGGATGGGAAAGGGGGGTGGCTCTGGCAGATTCAGGGAAGTGGCTCTGACCTTCCCATCATTTCAGGGGAGTATATCAGCAGAGGGTTTCCCTTGGGGCTTCATCCACACCATCCCTGATCTCTGTGCTGACAACAGCAGAGGCAACATTCACTGCCAGTCAGAAAACTCACAGCTGCATCCTCCAAGGGGACCAAGCAGTGGAATCACCTTGCAGGTTGTTGTGGATGGAAGATAAGGGATTTGTGGAATCATGGAATGGTTTGGGCTGGAAGGGATCTCAAAGGCCATCTCATTCCACCCTCTGCCATGGGCAGGGACACCTTCCATTAGCCCAGGGTGCTCCAAGCCCCATCCAGCCTGGCCTTGGACACTTCCAGAGATCCAGGATCAGCCACAGCTGCTCTGGACACCCAGTGCCAGGGCCTCCTCACCCTCACAGGGAACAATTCCTTTCCAGTTTCCCAGCTAAATCTACTCTTTTTCAGTTTGAGGGCAGCTGAAGCACAGCATGGCAGGCCAAGAGCAAGGCTGCCTCCTTTTCCCACTGCAACTCAACTCACCTTCAGCAGACTTCCACAGTGCCTTCAACCACTCACTGCTGAAGCTTCCCTGAGCTGCCCAGAATCATTTTTCTCATTTTCCACTATTCTCATTTTCTATTACTCCCGTTTCACAGATATGGCACCAAGGAGAGGTTACAGGGGGTGCTCCTCTCCTTTAACTTTTAAAAATCTGAAATAAGATATCTCATCTTAAGGCTGTTACTGTGACCTTCCATGAGAGGGAAAAGGGAGAATTCTCCTGGTACACTGATGAAAACCCAGTTTAGGAGGAGATGCACCACTCTCTGCTGGGTCTGGATAGCTTTTCATGGATGCTGAAGTAATCCAAGGGTGACTAACTCACATATTCTCACCAGACTCACCTGCTGAGTCTGGAACAGACCTAAGTACCCCCAATCCCACATCTCTATTTTCCAGGATTACTCAGCTTTGTCTCAGCACTCAGCAGCATGTTGAGGATTTGAGACAGGCATTTAGGCTCTGCTCCCAGCTGACTCAAGCCCAGGGCTGTCTTTTATCTCATTAAAAGAAACTGAATTGAATGCAGTGCAGCGAATATGGAGAACAAGGATTTGTGTGGTCTCCAGTGCTGTTTCAAACTGCTACAAACAATCTATTCCAACAGAAATTCCTGCTGCCACATGGCTGAGCAGCTCTGCTTTCTGTCAGTGCAGCACTGCCTTGGTGCTGGTCTCTCTGCTGGGGTTATCCTGCTTTCCTTTGTGATCTGACACTGCCTCCCATGGAAAATTAAAACCTAGGAACTGGTGGCTTTGACAAAGTACTCACTTGGCTCCCTGCAGGGAAGCATGGATCAACTCACTGTGGAAGGAGAGACAGGGAATGTTTCTTTTAGTGTTTTCTGTCTTCTGCTTGGTGAGAAGCTCTTCCTGCTCCCCTCAGGACAGAGCTGTACCTGTTGCAGGATCCCCTGATGGCTACATCACCCCGTAACCTTAGGGCTGTCTTCTTACACAAGCATGAAAAGGCCTATGAAAAAGCCCCAGCCAGGCAGATGCAGCAAAATGAGAGCCAGATTCTCTCTGATTTGGTCATAAAACCACAGCCAGCTCCAAATTTAGCCTCACATTTACAACCTGCCTCCAGTTTCTGGTCTGTTTTCCTGAAGCCACTATTGAGTCTCACCAGGTCTTTCTCCACTAACTTGGCCTTCACTCCAGAAAAGTTTTCTTCCCTCTGTTTCCAACCTCAGGGGTGGGAGGTGTCTGTACCTCTGAGTCTGTTTGCCCTGGGCCATTTGAAAACAAAACACAACAAAGTGATGTAGTTTAATCTTTGATATGAGCTCCTTGCACTTAGAACAGCTCAGGAGGGTGAATGAAGACTCAGAGACCACACAGCTGAATGGGGGAGAGTTGCACGAGCCAAAATGACAAATCATGTGAAAACTTAAATAACTAAGAGCTGTTTCTCCTCAGTAGTTCTCCCTCCCTCCATCTTCACATATCTGAGATCTACTGGGAGTCACTGCCCAGAGGAACTCGAGGACAGTTTAACAGCACAGGGCAATGCCCTTGGAAGATGGGCCAGCTCTGGGACACCAGCAAGCCCAGCAGGAATATTTTTATTTGCTGGGAAAGGCTCAGTGACAAAGGGTGGGAGTGAAAGAAGTGCAGAAGTCCAAGCATGAGTGACTGATGCTCTGGCTGAGTGTCTGAGCAGCGTGTCTGGAAAAGTGAGTTGATATGCAAGTTTTCCCACTTTTTTTCCCAGCTGGAGGAGAGTTTTATACCCCTGCCCTACTTTTATACCCCTAGTTTATGCCGTACATTTTCATTTTTAGAATGACAATGTTTAAAACATCAAAACACAGATTAACCTGGAAACCCTTGAAATAAAACTTTTGATTGTTAGAAGGCCCCTTCTGAGGTTAAATCTCACTCTCAACCAGGTTTTTATGCTGATTAGTTTTACTACTTCTAGTCACTCAAAGTTATATTTTTTTGTCACATATTTGGGGAAAAAAAGGAATGCTTGTCATTTACATATCTGAGTTGTCACAAACCAGCTTCAAGAGAACTCATAAATGATCCAGATCATTAATCTTTTTAACAGGTGTGGACAAAATGCACTCTTCCAGTAGATGGAGAAGAATTTTACTATTTGCTTTCTTTAACACACGGCAGAAAATATCTGGCTGACATCAGGGCAGGCAAACCCTGCTTTTACACAAGCATCTGGCAAGGTGGACTTATTGCACAGAGTCTCACTTGATTAGCAGTGATTAAATCAGAGGGCAGATCTCAGTGTTTATATGCTATAGACACCAGCCTGGAATGAAAATCAAACCCAGAGGTGATTCCTGTTGTATCTGCTTGGTTCCCATCAGCTGGGGATGAGTTGTCCACCCTGACAAGAGAAGCTCAGGTTGATCAATTGAGGTCCCCAGGGCAAGGAGCATCAATCAGGGAGGAAATCATCAAATCATCGTGGTTGTTCTGCTGACTTGCTGTGTGTCCAATCTCCCTTGCTTTCTGAAAAGGTGGACTGGAAGTTATTTATAGCACAGCCCTTCCTGATAAATTTTTCTGGAGGTTTGTGGGAGGAGAGCTTGACACAGTTTGAGTCATTGTCTGGTCGTGTTGTGCCGTTGGTATGGATTCAGAAATGAAGCTGAGTGTGTGAGTGAAGACCTCCCCAGAACTGGAATAAACCAATCTCCCACTCCTACCTTTTATTTTAACATCCCCCTAAAGAGAGCAGAATTCAGAGTGACAGGTCTGTGTTGGGCGACTCAGGGGGTTGTGGCAAAAAGGGGAAAACCAGAGATTTCCTTTTCCTGCTCCATGAAGAGCTCTCAGTAGCTCTTCTCTCTGTCCCTGACAGAGAGAAGTTTACTCTGCCTCCCTTTACTGCTGGCTCTTCTTGCTCTGTGATGCTTTATGTTCTTTTTTTAAGCCAAAACAAAGCCAAAGTCAACTTTGCCCACCCACAAATTGTAGTTTTTGTTTAGTGTGCACCAAAGCTTTGCATGTAAAAGGAATTGCAGTCTGGAACTTGCTGGATTTTGTGGTGTTTTGTTTTTTGTTTTGTTTTGTTTTGTTTTGTTTTGTTTCTTGTTTTGGTTTTTGTTGTTGTTGCAGTTCTCTGACAGCATGGCATTTTCTGCTAAATCTAGATACAAATATGTGGTTCCCTTTCAGAGGGTCCAGAAACAATTGCTGCATCCAGATTTTATGGTGTGGATGCTTTCTCTGATACACAAATGAACATTGTGCTGGTAATGAAAACCTACAAAATTGAGGAGGTTTTTCAGAGGCCTTCATAGGCCTTATCAGAGCATTAGAGAATCATTGAGGTTGGAAAACCCCTCTGAGATCATCCTGTCCAGCCATTAATACAACACTGCCAAAGCCACCACTGACCCGTGTCCTGAAGTGCCACATGTACAAAGCCTTTAAACCCCTCCAGAGATGGGGACTCCACCAGATGCCCTGGACACCTGTGCCAGGGCTGGACAACTCTTTTGATTCAATTAGGCTCCAAAGCTTCAGTTATCTTGTGTCATTCCTACCTCTCCTTGGGGGCAGCAGCCACTTTGGGAGGGTCCCTGGTGTGTCTGGTTGGAGCATGGGGTATGCTTGCAATCTGCACCCACTTGGCCTACAGCCTTGTCTCTCTTCACAAGTCTGTGCTTTATTATTTTTTTAATTGCTTCATATTTTTTAGGATGGTGCCAGACATACGCAGAGCTGGAGATCGTGTTTTGTTTTCTGCCACCTCGATACCTGTTGGTTACTTCATGGTTAGGAGAAGGGTTTATGTTCATAATTAGGAGAACAACTTCCTTTGGCCAAGGGAAGGGGAGTAAAGAGCTGCAGGTGTTGATTCAGAGCAGATGAATCCTTCCAAATTCCCCATTTTGAGGAGTAATTATCTTCCACAAACGAGATAGAAGACACTACCCGTGTTTGTTAACTGCCTACAGCAGGCTCTGTAGAATATCCCCAAGAAGGGACTTTCCTTCACTGAAAGAAATTGCCTGGAAAAATGAAGCTTTCCCAAAGCATTATTTCACTACAATCCACTTTTCCACGGTGGAAACCCCTGTGGCAGAAGCAATGATGCAATGAGGCACTGTAATCTGGCTCCTTCAGAACCAGGTTGTTCATTTGTTCAGTGTTCCAAGGCAACTTAAGGGAGAAATTCTCAAAAACCCTCCAGCTTCCCTCTCTCACAGAAATTTTGTCTGAAAAAAGGCAGAGCCTCTGGTGTTGTGCCACCTTTTCCCAACCTTTTGGATATGTGAACACTGAGATGTGCACAAAGGTGTGGAATTCACTGGCACTGTGAGAACAAGGACTGGCAACTCTATGGCTTGATGTATTGACCTTTGCTGAGGTTACACTGACCTCAGATGCTCCTTGGCTGTGCAGCAGAGCCTTGTCTGCTTGGCCCCTGGATTAAACAGGTTGTGCTGAATAGAGTACAAAGGCAGATGATGAGATCTGTCCTGATCCAGCCAAGGAGACACAGCCAAGCCCGCTGACATCAGGGTGGAGCACTATCAGCCTGCACCAGCTGAGCCTCTGGGCCTTGTGATTCCCAACCCTCTTCAGCTTGGCAGCTGTAAAATTGCACCAGTTAGAGCTGGAGGCATCTGTGTTATGAATTTCAGCTGACTAACAATGGGCAAGGATCTTTCCCACACCCACCAGGGAGGTCTGTGGAGTGCAGCTGGAAACCTCTGGTGAGTCCAGACGAGTGGCTCTCTGCTTCTACTGACACTTGCACCAATCCAAACACATGGAAAGCTTCCAATTTCTCTTGGAGTAAACAAAGGCAAACACAAAACCCCATTATTTCCTATAGCTCTTTGTTCATGGAGTATTTTTAGTCCAGCTGACGATCTTTTTGCGTATCCGAAGTGTTTAATTAAATACATTCATCAAAATGAAGATCCCCAAGGAAATTTTTGTGAGCGTTACTCCGTCCAGCAGGTCACTCCCTTGCAATGCCAATTTCACATGTCGCTCTGGGAATCCAGATATGGATTTATGATCTCATTTCACTATCAAAGTTCAATAATTTACAACAGGAATCATCACATCCATCTGTCAGTTCTGGAAAGAAAGCTCTTCTCATCCATAGTTACCACTACCCTTTAATACCAAAGAAATATGCAGAAGTAGACAGAGGAGACAAAATATCTGTTTAGAAAAAAAAGTCCTGCACTTTTAGTATGCATTTACGATGCACGAGGTGCTTGTTAGGCCACTTCCAGCTTATTTCTACCCCAAATCCAGTTTGTTTCTTCTGCAGGCTCCTATCAATTTGTTGAAGTGAAACAGAGCAGGAATATCTGGAGGAACATCAAGAGAAGCAGCTGGACAGTGAGCTAAAGTAAGCTTAATTTTCCACAGTAAATCCACACCTATAGGTTTATAAAGAGGTAAAAGGCAGACTCATGTGCTGACCATTACCACAGATGATTTCTGTACTACAGCTTGTAATGCCCCCCATCCCAAACTGGTGTTTCTCCATGCACACAATTAATTTATTGCATTCCTTCTTGAAAAATTCGTTGAATTTTGTGGCAAATGCTATGTCAGACACATGGGAAATTTTCCCTGTGGCTTGACTTCATCAAATTCCAGAATGAAGGGCGAGAACACCTCTGGTAGGCAGTAGAGCTGCCCATATGTCAGCCAGTGCTGCTGCAGGTTCAAGGCTGGACAGAAACACTGGATAAAACAAGGGGTCTGTGTCCAAAGGGCTTAAGTTCCATTAAGTTCCAGACTTTCTTCTTTCTGGTCTCTTCACCAAACAGGCTTGGGCCTTCAAAATCCAAAAATTGCCCATGACATCACTGGAGTTTTAAAAGTCTTCTTGTTTCCTTTTGGAACCACTTGAAAATTCACTTTTAAAGCTTTCCTTCACGGACACCCATCTCATTCCTTGAGACTGTGCTGTTTCTGAAGCAGTGGTGTATGAACAGTGGCAGGGGAGGAAAGGAAAGGCTTCAACCCCATTGTACCTGTGGAGCAATCCAGACTAAACCAACCTGGCTTTTTTATTCCTTTTTTTTTTCGCCTGTGGAAGCCAAAAAAGCCAAGCAACAACACTCATGTTCATTAATTTGAGTGAAAGCACTAGATTTACTCTCTCCCAAGGTTAACCTCCAGGCTGCTTGGAGTTCTGAAATTGCAGCCTGGCACAGGGCCAGCTCATCCTTTCAGCCTGTTTCCAAAAAAACCCCCAACAAAACATAAACAAACCCAACAAGAAAGCTCCACCCATCCTCTCTGTAATTCCAGGCATCAAAATGTTCAGGGCTCGTGGCTCCAGAATTTCCAGGAGATATGAGAATGCAGTGGATACAAGCAGAGGGGACACTGATACTTTGGTCTTCCCTGTTTCCCAGTAAATTTGTATTGAATATTAGAAGGTGTAATGGTTTCTCTCCACTTTGCCTCATGTGGAGTTCAGTAGGTGGATAATAAAAACACAGCATAAAGCCCAGCTTGAGGAAAATGTTCATTTTCAGCTCAGAAAACTGGTGTCTCCTAGAAGATGTCTGGAAAGAATTGAGACCACTCATCCTTCTACATGTTGGAGCACCTCATCAGAAGGTTAAAATTCCCTTGAGCTCCCCATTTCCCTGGATTTGGAGAGCTCCAGACCATCAGCTGGGATGAGGAGTTTGGGCTGCCTTGAAGGACCCCAAAGTATTTTGTAAGCTGCAAACGATGCAGAAATACATCTGCCCCAGGGTTAGGAACTTCAGACAATAAAACAATGAAGCCCCTCAATCCTGTTAAATCCTAAAATCTAGGCAGAAGACCAAAATATTGCACAGTCAAGTGAGTTTTATTTTAATTTTGGAGAAAAGTTGCTGTCAGAGGTGGATGTTCACTGGGTGTGTAGGGGATTTACTGGTGCAACTCTGCATAGAGTTCAAAGCTGCAAATTGACTTTACAAATCACAGACCAGGTGCAAAAGAGGAGGAAAGGTGTCTTTGTTTATCCTTATTTCAACCTTTAAAAGTAGATACTTGTATGAAACAGCAGCAGTTTTATCATGAAAGTTTGTTTCCTATGAGAAAACATAATTTTTTCTGGTGGAAGTGTCAAAGATAGAATGTGTAATATTGTAATATCACAGTTTTCCTCATGTTTTCTCACAGATTTTCTGTTCTAGAAACAGGCAATTCACTGAAATCAGGTGCTTCCTGTAAACAATTTTGCTTGCACAAAATTGGTTTACTCCTGAATAGAAATCCAAAATAGACTTACTTTTATCCAGTGGCAAAATTTGATCAACTGAAACATGGAATAAAGGTATAATTAAAAAATGCATTCAGGTTTGTGTAGAAAAAAATCCTGCTTCATCAATAAAAATCCATCTGAATAATTATGTGCAGTGTTTCACTTTCAGGTTTATGCCCCCAAAATTTGCTGAGGACATCAAGGAGGTGTCACATACTTTGAAGAAGCACAGATTCCATGGAAAGGACCAAAGAGTGACCTGGAATAAAGAGCTGCTCAGATTTACAGAAGATATAGGGGGTTTGTCCTTATTTTCACAGATTTTGAACACCATCCACCTGTATTTTCTTGTGGTGTAATTTTGGTGTCTGGCTTTTGCAGAGGCCTCTGAATAGGTTGTGTTTGAGGAGAACTGGGATATTTGTCAGGGAGTAGTTTGTGGGATGGAGGCTGGCAAAAATTGTGGAAGAGGAATTGTCCATGCAAGGACAGGGGTGGGACAAGAATAACCATGGCCAGTCAGAGGAAGTGCCCAGTGAACCATTCCTGGAAGGGATCAAAAAACAAGGGGTTTTTTTGGGAAACGTGGTGGCTGGCCCCTGGGCTTGATGACCTTAGAGGTCTTTCCCTGCCTCAGTAATTCTGTGGTTCCATGATTCTGTATGGGTCAGGTTTACCAGGATCTGCAGGATGAGATTCCAGAGGGGAGCAAGGCAGCAGAGGGGGTGGATGAGCAAGGAGAGGCATGTCTGGGAGCAGAGCAAAGGTGAAACAGCAGGATGTGGCAGAACTGGGATAAAACCCTTGAGATAGTGAGGCTACTGCTCTTTGCAGCTGAGGGTCTGCATTAATGAACTCTGGAAATGCTCTCAGAAAATTGGGAAGGGAATATCAGAGGAAGTCTGTGTCGAGCTGGATGTATGTGCTTGCATCTCTGTGGAAGTTCAAACACTGCCAGACAGAGGTTGGTGTGGGACAAATGGGAAAACAACTTTCTTGTTTCCTACAGAAAAATAATTGCTTCTTGCTAAAGCTGCTGCTTCCAAACCCACTCCAGCCCTCAGGGATGATGCTTCTCTCTCTTCTGCTTGCTTTGCTGCAAATCATTGTTGCTCTTCTTGGTTTTCCAAGATCCCATCGGGGACCCAGGTGCTTTCTCTGGTGTCTACAGAGATATTAATGTAAGAAGTTTACAGGCCTCAGCTCTGTCCTCGGAGCAGCTCCTGTGTTCACCACATCTACAAGCACAGAGGGGCATCACCAGCTTGTGTTTCTCTCTTTGCAATACAGGGTTGAAGAAAAATCTGTTATTCTTTTCTGTCACCTCACTGAACACTCCTGCCTGAACCTGAGGAGGACCAGCCTCGTGCACCCCAGGCATCAGCTTGTGCTGGGGCCATTCAACTGGGAAAAAGTGTGGCAGGAAACGATCAGGGAATCTTCATGAGAACCAAATCTACCCCTTCAACTCCCATCCACCTGGTACTAAAAAGATGCAGAGATACTTTTTTTCCAGCCAAATCTGAATGCTGTTTTCATTTATTTTCTTCTCCTTCTCCTTCTTCCCCCATCACCACCTGAATTTCTGGAGCAGATCTAAGAAAGTTCAGAGAGACAGCTGTGTGCTGTGGGTGGGAGTGTGGGTGTGATATATGCACACCACGCAGGTGAGCAGGTAGATAAAAAATATTATAAATAAAACACTGGCAGCCCCCTTTTGTCGCCTCCTTCATCACTGCATTTTACAACTCGGGGAGATTATTTTGCAGAATGTTTGACATCAGTTTGATGCACATTGTTCCCATGGCAACAGGTCTTTCTCACACTTTTTTGTTTTGCTTTGGTTATTTCTCAGAATATCTCATTCTTCATTATTTTGGGATTTTGGTCAGGCCAACCCTGCCAGAGTTGAAAGAGCGTTGGGACAACACTGTCAGGCACAGGGTGGGATTTTTGGGGTAGTCCTGTGAAGGGCCAGGATTTGGACTGGATGATCCTTGTGGATATTCTGTGGTTCTGTGATTGTGTTACTCTTCATCTGTCACGGATGGAAGGCAGAAGAAATGACTCATTTCCACCAGGAATCTGGAGTTCTGCTCCCCAGTCAGGGCAGGGGCATTGCTGCTCTGGTTTTTCATGTTCATTTTCCCCTTAAATGATATCCCACCATCCCACCCTTTCACACCTCATCCCCAAGCCATTATTAAAAATAAATCCTGCTCTTGAGCCTCAGTGCAGACTGCACAGAACTGTGGGGTGAAGAGAAGGAAGTTTACTTCATGACCCCTAATATTTTTAATAACCTATAGGATGTCTCTGCCTCCCTTTTCTGCCTCTGATGGTGTTCCATCAGTAAAATGCAGCCACAGGACTCTGTTTTTGTGAGGAGACAAATACACAGCTCAGCAACACCAAATTTGCTGCTTGGGCACGTGACTGCATCCACCAGCAGGAACCTTCATCACAACACCAGGACTAAGGAAAAGCTTTTTTTTGCTAATGACCTAAAAATGAATTTGTGAGCCATCCTTCCAAAGCTGCCATGGCACGGGGATGTCACCAAATGGCCAGGCTGGGGTGACAAGAGGTCCATCTGAGGCGTGTGAAGGGGCTGATACCAGCAGGGCAGGAAATGCTGAGGGTGCTCCCGAGGGAACAAACACAGAGTGGATCAGGAAATGTTTCATAGCAGGGAAAGCTGCCTGGCTGCACAGCCAGCTCCCAGAGGAAGTCCTCCTGGAGGGTCTCCAAACTCTTGCATGGGGGTGCACAAGCTGCATGAGAACACAGGTTGGATAATGTTGTTATTGATGGTGGCTTTCATGGTGGTGTCAAACAAACCAGTGCAGGAAAGATCATTAACAAAAACTTCTGCGTGTACACAAGGGCTAAGAAGAGCCATAACAGGACAGGACAGGGATCAGCAATAAAATTCTCCTGCCCTCATGCTTTGCCAGCCTTATGAATGCTCTTCTGGGACATTCACCCCAAAAGGATCAACAGTCACATCCTTGCCTCCCAAAAAAAACCAGGTTAAAGAGGCCTGGTGGTGTTTGGAGTGCTGACTCCTGGCCTTTGTGGAATGTCCTTCAGAGGCAGCCTTGGGAACCTGCCAGCAGCATCCAGGTTTGCAGGGTGGGATGACTGAAGGCCTCTGGCAGGGATCCTTTTTGGCTAACAAGCCAAAAATGCTGGTAGGGCCTGGGTGAAATATTTACGAAGAAAAAAAGAAAAGCACAAGAGTGGGAGCAACAGGCTTGCTGCAGTAACTCTTGGGCAGCTGGAAACCTCTTTATAAACAACCTCTTCAAGGATGTTATAGAATCATAAAATTGTTTAGGTTGGAAAATCCCTCTGAGATTGTCAAGTTCAACCATTTCCCCCAGCACTGCCAAGGCCACTACTGAGCCCAGTCCCCAAGTGCCACATCCACACAGTTTTTAAATCCCTCCAGGGATGGGCAATCCAACACTGCCCTGAGCAGCATATTACAATCCTTGACAAACCTTTCCATGAAGAAATTTCCCCTAATATTCAATCTAATCATTCTGTGGCACAACTAGAGGCTCTTTCCTCTTGTTTTATCACTTTTTACCTGGAGGAAAAGACTGGCCCCCAGCTGGGGACTTATTATAACTTTATCCCCAAATTCCATTCCCTCAAATCTGTCTAGAAGGTCCCCTGCAGCTGCTGTGTGGGCAGGGAGTAGAGGCACTAGAGAAAGGTTTATTAACAGAAGACACAAAAAAAAAAAAAAAAAAAAAAAGAAAAAAGAAAAAAGAAAAGCAGAACTCTTGTGCATAATTGTGCACTTTTGTAGGCTCATTGCTCTCCTTGCATTCTCCTTACTATTTGTTGGAAGTGACAAAATCAGCTGCTTTTTTTTCAAACTGAAAATGAGGACTTCTATGTAATTTCTGAAAGCTCACAGGGCAGCCATTAGCCAGGAAAAAAGAAATAAAAAGTCTTTCACTAATCTCAAGCGAAAAAGCCTTTCCTGACAGTCTCAGCTCACTTAGTGGGTCTTTCTGGCCCTGTCCCATCATGAAGCTTCCTCTTAAAAGGTGGACATGCCCTTTTTTTGTGGAATAACTTTGCACAGCAAGGGATACAGAGGCAGTTAAGTGAGGATGTGATGGGACAGGAGCTCTGTATTAAACAATTTGACTTTTTTTTCTTATTTCCCTCCAGTTTCAGATGTTTTCATTATGTATGGCAAACAATGGCTCAGAACCTGATATATTATCTGCCACCTCTTTTTTCCCCAGAAGAATGGGAAAGATGAACTTTGGGAGCTGCAACAAGCTCAATTTGAACCTTTCAGTGTCCAAACGTTTAATGGCTTTTCTTAGCACAAGAAATTTAATTGGTGTCCTTATACCTTCCCAAAACAAAGAAATGGTCAAAAGAGAAACTTGACACAAGACCTGCTCTGTGCAAGCTGTTCTTTCATGTCCCCAGGGCTTCCTTCAAATCCATCCATCCCTGGCACTGACAGGGTCCTGCTAATGATGGGCATGGCCAGCCCTCACACGTCATTTATTCTTGCCTTGTCCCAGTCCTGTGAGGTAGAGCAAGGACTGCAACAAGGGTGTCACTGATTGTCACAGCTGAGCACTGCACGCAGCCCCTGGCTCCCAGAACTGCATGGCTAAACTTGGCCTTTGTTGAGGCAATTAAGAGGCCACAGAGGCCTTTTCTTACCTCTGAAAACCTTCAGCAATTTAGATTCTGCTTCTCAGCCTCGCTGGAGATGTGGTGGGGGAACTCCACAAAGATTAAATAATCCTGGGGTTCACAGAGTAGCTCTTGCTGCCCGTGCTGCCCCGAGGGTGTGATCAGATCACCTCCAGGGGCTGGCAGCACTGGCTGGAGCCAAGAGCAGGAGCCACATTCCCTCTCCTCCAAACCATATCCAAGAGCAAGGCACTTGCCCCTTTTTGCAAGCAGTGTTTTGGGTTTTGGAGCTCTCCCCTCTCTGGGAATGTCCTCCTCAATCGTGAACTTTTAATTTCTATCTCCAAAATTCCAAAAAGTGTCCAGGACAATGGACAGAAATTGACTGGGACATCTTTGTGATCCTTTCCATCCATCAGAGTGGGGCAGCAGCCACGGGACACTGAAAAGAAGAGAAAGAGAAGTGAGCCTTGAGAACCTTTGACAGAGCTAACAATGATGAAAAATCAATTTATTTTTCAACCCCTTCATTCAAAACTGTCCATTGTCTCTGATGAACAGCTAGTTTTGGTGAGCATGGAAGAATGGGGACACTTTAGGAGAAAGATAATCAGAAGGAAAAAAGAATAAATCAAAAAGCAACATGCTTATATGTCCAGATTTATGAATAGAGAATGCTGAGCAGGATTTCCTTTCAGTCTCTTCTTACCTGTGATTTATCAGTCTTGCTCTCAGCCACTTTCTCCCATAACCCAGCATGATTTAACTGGGAAACCTCCTCCAAGTGTACATTTACTGGGAAGAGTTTTATAGCCACATGGAAAAGAGGTGTTTTGCAGCCCCCTCCAGATTGCACCTGAC
This sequence comes from Cettia cetti, assembly GCA_013401135.1. Classification (NCBI taxonomy): domain Eukaryota; kingdom Metazoa; phylum Chordata; class Aves; order Passeriformes; family Sylviidae; genus Cettia; species Cettia cetti. The sequence continues at coordinate 24,211 of VZUI01035457.1, read as the reverse complement.
ATGGTCCATGGGATCACAGAATGCCTGGAGTGGGAAGAGACCCTGCACAAACATTTTCTGTACAATTAAACAGAAATAGCTCTGGTCCAGGTGGACAGAATCGATTCAGCTGTGCAATGTGAATGTCACCAGCGAGCTCACCTTAGGGCCAGTGATGTGTCTTGTCCCCTCCCCTAATCCCTGTTCACAGATACATCATAAAATTTACTGAAATCATCCTGTGATCCTTTCATTTCCAGTGAAAAAGTCAAGCCTTTGCTTTTCTCAGGTCTTGATCTGCATTTTGGGGGGGCTGGCCCAAAGGGATTAGAGGTGACACACTATTAGATATGAAAAAAGGAAATGGCTTTAGCTGCCCCCTGAGAAAGCACTGGCCTTTTATCAGGGCAAAGAATATTAGCAGTTCATTAAGGCAGATGCAAGCCAGGCTTTTGCTAACCCATCACATGGATTTGAAAACGAAAACAACTTCAGCCCATGATGCAGGACATTACATGTAGGTGTGACTTATTACAGGTTTTTATTTTCCTTTGAAGATAGCACTGATCAGAGAATGAATAACAGTGGTGGGAATCTGGAGAGGAGGAAAGAGAGGGGTTTCTGAGGGCCTCCACAGGCTAATTACCCTCAGCTCAGATTGTGTTTGTGATCTTGCATGCAGTGGATGTGCTGTGTGACTTTGAATTTCCTCCTACTCGTGTCCCATCTGTCCTTGCTTGGAAATTTCTCATTTGCAGGAACTTTGGTAGGTACAGAGTGAGATGGCTCAGGTTTAAAGATCAGGGATGGCAAGGTCTGTGCCATTTCTGGCTTGGCTTCTACCAAAATGAACTTATTTGTCTGAATTAGGTGTACAGCCAAGCATAAATAGATGCTGTCTAGACAGACAATGCAATAAAGAAGTGAAATAAAAGGTTTTAACCAAACCAGGCTCCTGATTTTAGCAAACTATTTCAGAAACATTTCCAGACTGAACTGGGCTGTCAAGAACAGAAAGTGGAAACAGTTCACTATGAATGTATCTGATAAGTTTCTGTTCCTTGAATTAAAACAATCTAGGAGCTTAGACCCAAAATGAAGAGGGACCACAAAAACCAATGCAATAGCCAGGGTGAAAACCCCTCTGGGTGACTGATTCTGTGCCCAAATCCCTATCTCAGCTCATCTTGTAGAACCACAACACAAGGAACACAGACAAGAAATAACATTGTAATGTCTCTGCTGGCTTAAATTACAGAGCTTTAGATTTTAGGGAGCTGAAGTAGGAGGTGAATTATCAACAGGTGTGGAGTTCAAACATAGGCAGGTTTCCTTTATCCAGCCTGGATCACTTTTCCAGGCTGTTCTAGGGCAGACACTTTCCCATAAATAAGCCAGGACAGGAAAGTGCAGTAACATTAACAACCCTGGTGTCACTGAACCCTAAACACAACAAGAATTCACTCAGTTGGGATCAGGCTTGCACTTTCTTCCAATTTATCTTCCCCCTTTCCCAAGGAGAAATGATACCTCTAAGTGACTTTATTTCACTCCTGTGGTGTATTTTGTGAACAAAAAGGGGCACAAACATCAGCATTTTCCTCTGTTTGCCTGGCTGAGTGAAAAATTTCCTCCAGAGATTTGAAAATGCATCACTGAAGGGGTCACTATCACCCACAACAGGGTTATGGTGGAGAAACCCTTGAGAGGCACAAAGCTGGTGCATCTATGGCCAGTGTGAGCTCTGACATCCTGTTAGAGGATTTTCAGATGGGTGGTAGTACCGAATCATAAAATCACAGAATATCCTGAGTAGAAAGAGACCCACAAGGATCATCAAGCCCAACTCCTGACCCTGCACAGGACACCCCCAAAAATCACACCACATGCCTGAGAAAGTTCTCCAGATGCTTCCTGGACTCATTACATTGAATGCAACCTTAACTGGAGAAATTGATATGTTTTCACTGAAGTCCAATATTTGTTTTTCAGGGAAAATGCTGAAAAAACTGTAAAGGGCTTTTTAAAAAACAGCAAGAAGTGGCCTTTAGATTACAGTTTTTATCAAGACATTCAAAAGCTTTTCCTTCAGCTTCACTCTTAAGGATGTTAAGAGTTGACTTGGTCACATTTCTATATCTCTACAGAAATATCCTTCCTGGGAGAATACAGCCTTTCCATGTAGGAGAAAAAGACATTCTAATAGGTGAGGGTCAGTCTAGAGTGAACTTCTGGAAAAATCCAGACCAGGAATAAGGAAGAGATGTTTTAATAGTGAGAGAAATTATTCACTGGGACAACTTCCCCAGAGATTTCTTGATTCTTTGTCACCTGTTTTTTTAGATCCTAAGGGACAGGACTTCTTCTAAAATTCACTCAGAGGGAAACTGCAGGCATTTTGTCACCCAGCTCTGCTGTCTGGTAAAGATCAGGGTGTTTGGCTTAGACAAAGATGCAGATTTTAAAACAGAGGGGCTTAACAAACCAGAAATTGCACTGGGATCCCCAGGAAGCAGCACATGCAAAGTGGTGGAGGTGCTTGCATGGCTCTTCTCTGATGTCAGAACTCTTTTGCTCCCTTGTGACTAATCTTGAGTTCATGCAGACCAGGACTTGAGTTAGATAAGAATGTGAAACCAGCTCTGTTGCCTTTCAAATGTGCAAAAGCAGATTTCTCTTTTGGAGGGAAGTAACACCAATTAACCCAAATAAATGAGATGCAGTTCAAAGGCAAGAAAGAGCAAAGGAGCCAACAGAGAAAGGCAAGGAAGGTTTATTTCCTGTTAGCTTTAACTACAAATCAGAATCAGAGATTTTAAAAAGTATGTTGGATTTTCATAAGACACCGAAAGAAAAAAAAAAAAAATCCTAATTTTCTGCTATTGCTTTTAGCCTGGGCAGGCAGGAGTAGTAAAATCCCTTTCTGCTGTGGCCCCAGTGTGCAGATTGTAGGGAATTGTGCAGATAAGGTGTCAGGCAGGATGACTCACTCATCAGCCAGTGCGTAGGATCCTGAATGCACAAACAACAAGAGTCCCACAAGACCTCCTCGAGATGGAGATTTAAAAGTCAGTTTATTTCCATGTAAAGTATTCTCAGACTGTAAAAATAGTCCTATACCTGGTCTCAGTGGAGCTTTTCAGAAACCCAAGTGGGCTAACTAACGTCATCTAAAAGTGATTTACTCATAAAGTTTTTACCCTGATGGCAAAACTGCTTTGAACTTGTAAAGCAATTAGGAGATGTGGGGTGGGAGCTCCACCACCACAGTCAGCACTGCTCCATTTGGCCGTGGAAATTATTACTTTTTACAAAGAGCAAATATTTTACCTATTTGTATGGTTGTCATAACATTGTAGGAGATCAGAAAGTGGTTACTGTGGGGGACAAGATGAACCTGGATATTCAAGAAGAAATCTCCCATCAAGAAAAATGAACCCTGCTTTTAAATTATTCTGGAATCTCAGTTGTGGCAACGAACCTGAACAAAAACCAACAGTGATTATTATTCTGTTCAGCAAGATGACAGCTTACTGGTGAAATATTCAAGTTTCCAAAAATCAGCTGGAACAGTGTCTCCAAGGAACACATAAGAGTTTTACAATTGATTTCACACAACAAAAGATGTGGGACCTTGAAATTAATACAGGGAATTGTTTGACAGAAGTGGCCGAGGATAATCTGTGTCCTGCAAGGCTCTGTTTCCCAAAACAGTTATGGAGATTTGCAGTGTCATCTGGAATGAGCAAATTGCTTGTTATTGGAGGCATTTGAGCTGTCTTCCCAAGCACATAAATCTTTTTTGTCCCAAATGGCAACTGCAGTGGCCCCACTGCCTGAACTTGGATGAAGTTTGCAGTTAGCATCGAGCCCCAAAGACAGCAGAGAAAGGCTGAAAGCCTCAGTCAAGTCAAGAATAACCAAAATTCTGCAGCACTGAAAGAATGACATGGATTTAACCCATCTGAGCATGACAAAATGAAAAGCTCTTCTTGGTAGTGCCTGTTTTTGAGGGAGCTAAAAATTCTGTTGTTATTAAACAGCATGTTATATTTAGAGGTTGAACAAGAAACAGAAAGGACAAGATGATGGACGAAATTCTGAAGGTTTGAAAATCCTGCACAAATTCTGACTCCCATGGAGACAGGATTTTACCTCTGGTATCCTAGACAAACCCCTGTTTTTATCATGAAAACCTCTACCAAACACTCTACAAAGCCAGCAATGCCTATCCCTTTTAATGTCTAATTTTGAGGCATTGTTTTACCCAAAAAAGTGTCTTCCACCTGAATTCTCAAGTGCAGAGGTCTTCAGGGTCTTTTCTACTTCCCTCACAAACTTGCTGATTGACCAAGCTGGGCCTTTTAGGGATGGCAGGATTGAGATGTGAGATTTGTTCACTTCAAGAGAATTCTCCTCTCCCTCTGCTTAGAGGGAGAGGAACATTTTCCTTCTGCTTGGTGGTAGAGAACTAAATCCTATTTTGTATTCATGTTGCATCAATGGGAACTATTGAAGTGTGGCAGGTTGTTTTTAGGAAGGCTGAGTGGTTAATTTTAGAATTGTCTGTGTAAAAATACACCAGTATATTTGAGACACCACAAAATCTTGGCAGGATTCATAAATAGAACCTTTAACCCTTGAGACCCTCTTCCTAAAATTAAAAAAGCTCTGAAGAAAGGCTGCCCTGGCTGTGAGATATTCATGGCTGAAGCCCCCACTGCCCATCCCCCTGTGCTGCTGAGGGGGAGGAGGGAGGGGATTTGGGAGTGAAGATGTCAGTCCATTTGCTGCACATGAAGATGAAGCCTTGCAGTGAATTCAGACCATGCTTGTTCCTCCAGAAGGTTCTGAAGGCCTTGAGGGTTGCTGCAAACCCTGCAGTGGTTTCTGTGTTATATAAATCCAGTGTCCTACATGTGCCTCCCTATTTCCACAGGCTGGCAGGGCTTTTCTGATTTTCTTCCCCTCCTGTGACACCCAGACACGTTTCTGCTCACCCTTCCATCCCTGCCTGACAGTGTTTCTTGTTGCAGGTGAAGAGCTTTCCTTTGGGTCTCTTCTGGGAGCTGCTTCTCCTTCTCCCAGGCTCTCCCATCCTGCAGCTCTGGTGTCCAGAAGGGCTGTGCTGCTGGAAAAGCCATTTTTGCAACGCCACAACATTTCTGCACTCATCTTCTTTGGGTTAATCATGAACTGTGGACTCATTTGCAGCCCTGGATGACATCCAGGCTGCTGCTTGATGAACTCCCACCCCTTTGATGCTGAATGGTTCCCTCAGGAGTTCATGTTCCCACTTCACCACAGTGCCTGCATTTTTGTGCTGTCACAGGATGCTCCTGCAGCCAGACAGCTCTGCTTTGGCTCAGCACTGAGCTTGCAGCAACTCAGAGGCATCTCGGGGCAGAGGCAATCTACTTTTTCTTTCCTCAGCCCTTGTGAGGTTTCTCTCCCCTTCTGAGAGGATGATTTAGGGGCTTCTGCTGCAAAACCCAACCAGAATATTTATTTATAACAACTGTCTATTGTCATTAGACAAGCTGAAGATAAATAATAAAAGCTTGGAGATTGAATTTAGAAAGTGACAATTTCTAATACTACTATTTAGATTTCTGAACAGTGCTCCATAGATCATCACCATGGTGTGAATCCACTTTAAATGGGATGAGAAGAAAGTAGGGAGTTCCTCAATCCAACAATTGGGATGACAAGCCCTTTCCTGACATCTCCTGTGCTTGGGGTGACTTAGGGCATCCTGCAGAGTTTGCACCCATGACCTGCAGCATTAATTTTTTAATCAGGTAAAGGTTCCAACAGGTCACTGTACAGTGACAGAGAAGTGGTTCACTGGTGGCTTAGCATGCAATAAAACTCACACCAATTTTCAAGAGAGTTTAAGAACTCAGGGCTGCAGACCAAATGTTCAAAGATACAGAGAGGGAAAGGATTTATCCCATTTTACCATTCCTACACCTTGGAAATCCAATGATCTTACCAGCTTTCTGGAAGCAGTTAGGAAACTGCACGAGAAGGGAATTTAGCTGACATTTGTGAGGCCATTTTAATACAGCTGGAAGCAACCTGCCAAAAGACAACTGGATGTGAGAGAGCTGGGGGATGTGATGCTCCACACAGAGCAGTGATTATCATATCTCTGACAGAAAGTATTAAACAGTCATTCAGAATATCCATGGTTGAGGGACTCCCAGTTATTTTTCAGAAGTGCAATAATTGATCATCAATCTTGTAATTACTTTAATTGGGGAAAATTGCATGCCTGGCACCTCTCAGCATTACACCTGCCACAGCCCGTTAGGAGTTCTGGGGTCTGACTCCAAGGCTGCTTCATCTAAATCAGGAATATTCAAAAACATCACTGCATCATGCCAGACCTCTGTATCTTATGGGTTTGACTCCAGCTGCAGTGTACTCTGCTCCTGAGAGAGGCTCAGCCTCATGTTTTCCCCTCTAGCCTGCTGGTGAAATTTTAAGTTTAGAAGAAAATAATTTAAAAACCACAGAGTAGAGGGTCTGTATAAAGCAGAAGACAATTCCAGGACTAGAAAGAGCACCTGCTGGGACAAGACCTGTATCTCTAAGACAACAGTGAGATGCAGAGGTCACAGGGTGGGCTTTTTGTGAGAATTTGAGTGGGTTCTTCCTTCAGAGAGGACATAAAGCAGAATTTCCCTCTTCCGTGAAGTCACATAATAAAAAAACTTAAGAGATCATAAAATATATGAGATGGCTCTCCTTCCACAAAATCTTATTAAATTGGCTTATAGGGTTGAGAGTTGTAGGAGGAGTGTCTGTCAGTGTTATTTTCATCTGCAATTGAACTTCCACAAGTCTTTTTCTAGTGTCTAATCCAGGCTCAAAGAACTGATAACCCAGAGACATTAATTCCAGAGACATACAGGATCAGAGGATAAACTTATTTTCCCTAACACAGCTTCAGCTTTTTTTATTTTTTTTGCAATTAGATATTCCATTTGTGTATATATTTTAAAAAAAACCAAACCAACAAACACAAAAAGACAAAAATCTCTGTGTTATCTCTTAATTTCCACATGTTTCACATCACTATTACATCTCTGAGTTGGAAAACATAGCCAAGGACTAGAAAATTTTTGTGCCCAGGCAGCTTGACTTCACAGAATCATAGAATCATTGAGGCTGGAAAACACCTTTGAGATCATCAAATCCAACTGTCAGCCCAGCACCATGACCATGTTCATCATTAAATAATGTCCCCAAGTGCCACATGCATACAGGATTTGGACACTTTCAGGGATGGTGACTCAACCACTTCCTTGTGCAGTCTGTTCCAATCTTTTAAAAACTCTTTCTATGATAAAATGTTCCCAAATATCCAACCTAAACCTCCCCTGGCCCAGCCTGAGGCCGTTCCCTCTCCTCCTGTCCCTGTTCCCTGGGAGCAGAGCCCGACCCCCCCGGCTGTCCCCTCCTGGCAGGGAGTTGTGCAGAGCCACAAGGTCCCCCCTGAGCCTCCTTTGCTCCAGGCTGAGCCCCTTTCCAGCTCCCTCAGCTGCTCCTGGTGCTCCAGACCCTTCCCCAGCTCTATTCCCTTCCCTGGACTCTTTCCAGCCCCTCCAGGTCTTCCCAGCACTGGAGGTGCCCCAGCAGTGCCACACAGGGGACAGCTCTGCCCTGGGCCTGCTGCCACCCCAGTGCTGCCACAAGCCAGGTGCCACTGGCCTTCTTGGCCACCTGGGCACACCTGGGCTCATGTTCAAGCACATAAAATGTTTTAAGGATATTCCCAGGACCGTTGCTGTGCACGGTTGTCATGACTGGACTGTCTTGAGAAGATTGTGAGAAACCCACTGTGGTGCAAAACCATCAGGGTGCAGCAGCATCTCTAGAAATGGGCAGGGCGAGAACATCATTATTTCTGTGTTAATGCCAGAGCTGTAAAAATGTGCCATCAATCTGCTGAAGAAACAGAGAAGATTAAAACAAAAACAATAAAATAGTGTTTGCTATGAAGCACAGCAGGAGAAAGGGAGGCTGGAAGTCTTACCGTGCAATTATAGACTGAGAGATAATTTTAAGGAAGGAAGGGGGTGTGCACACAGATCTATTAATGTGCAAATAAATCCTTGTAGAGAAGCATTTTTGACCATAAATGAATAGGCATTAGTGGACCTGCAGATGTATAAATTTTCCTCATATCTTCAAGGATAAAGGGACAAGTGGGACTTGTGGATAATGAAGTGCTGAAAGGGGTGTGGGGAAAGTGAAGGGTCAGGGAGGAGGAGATGTAGGGGAAAACTCAGATATCTTCTCCTGAGCTTTCACCTTTGCTTTCCCTCTGCCTTTCCAGCTTTCCTCTCTCTTGCCACCACACTCTGCTCAGTTTTTGTATCTCTGTAAGCTCTGGGAGGAACAGATTGGAAAGAGAGTAGGATTAGACCGGATATTAGGAAGAATTTATTTACTGTGAGGGTTGTGAGGCACAGATTGCCCAGAGAAGTTTTGTATTCCCCATCCCCAGAAGTGTCCAAGGCCAGGTTGGTCAGGGCTCGGAACAACTTGGGATAGTGGAAGGTGCCCCTGCCCACGGCAGGGGGTTGGAAGTTAATGATCTTTAAGGTCCTTTCCTACCCAAACTTTTCCATAATTCTGTGATCTCATCTCTACAGGAAGAACACAACATGGTGGAGAAGAACCTATCAGCTCCTGCTCTGAGGTAAAGCAAGACCTGAATTTTTGGTTGCCTTGACCATGGAGATTAAAGGATGTATTAATGTGGACATCAGACTCATTATCTCAGTTCTTGTTGATTAAAGATCTTCTCAGATCTTTAATCATTTGAACAACAAGTCTCTTGATGTTTTGTAGAGATATCATTCTTTTCCTGTTAGGACACAGCGATATTGAAAATCATCCCCGTGGGCAACACTGCTACAGTGAACCGTAAAAACCCAGACATTGTTTTCAGATGGAAAGGGCAAGGATTTTTATTACTGCCTACGGATCATGTCTCCCTAGATTTTTTTAAAAGAAAATAACCATTACACGCAATCCTTTTCTCTATAAGCCAGGCAGAAAGATCACTTCATCTGGGAATGGGATGTGCAGGGAAGGAATCATCCAAGTGGATGACTACAGAACCCGAATTCTCAGCAAACGCGTGTGTCCTTTAAATGTCGTGCTTCTCTCCCTTTTGCACTCAATCCCTTCACACTCAAAGATTTTTGTGTTTAAGGTCAGGAGTCACCTGAAGTGACCTGTTGTAGAACAAAGGCAGGAGGTGGAATTTCACAGTTTCAAGGAACTGAATTGTTGAGCTACATGAGGCTGCTCTAGAAAACCAACTTGCTTTGATATAAAGACTTGAGAAAAAGTGGCCCTGTTATGTCTTGTGGTAAACAGGTTTGCAACTTTGGAAGGTAAAAATGGTAGTTTTGAACTTCCAACTTAATTTTTTTCAGCTTTTCTGGAAGATATCCAACCCTGGTGTGAATCTTTCTGACAAATGGACAGTTGGACCAGAAATCTGTACTCAGCAAAGACCTGGCATAAGGAAGGTTCCAGCATTTTTCTGGATAAATTAAATTGAACTTCTCCCACAGAAGAAGTTCCATATACTCTCCCATATCCATGCACTCAAATGACATTTGAACAGTTAGAGAAATGCAGAGAAAATTACACAATAGCTATTGCAGCACATTCAATCTTGCCTAGAACACGACTTTCACCATCACTTTTTTCCCCAGATTGGGGAAATTCTAATTTCTCACCCAGCATCCTGACAATCCAAAGGTGATCTGTCACTGTATCCTCACTGCTATTCCCAATTTTATGTACTGCACAGACATAAAGGAATTGTGTCTCCAAGTTAGGTATTAATATCTCTTCAAATGAGACACACACAGAGCTCTTATGAGGTTGCACAAAATCTCATCAATTCTGCTGCTCAGTGTGGCATAAAATATTAGCAGTTCTGCTGTGCAGTTTTGCTATAATGCATGCTGTATATTGCTATAGAAAATCAAGAGGAAACTAATAGTTTTTTCTGGTCCTTGCTCTGAGATATGATTGCCTCCTGTTTCTGTTTTTAGAAAGGTAAAATTTAGCCTGAAAGCTAAAACCATGGATCAATAACATGCAAGATGCCTCCTCCTTGTCTTCCACCATTGCAGGCTCGTGCTTTGAAATATTCCCCAATTCCCTGATCTCACCTGCTTTGGAGAAAAATCATTTTTCACGAACAACTCCAGCACCAGGTGACCTCAGGACAGTAAATGGAGCATGCAGAGTTGCTGGTACCATGCAGAGCTGTTGCTACAACCTTGGCTGTGCTTAGGGCCAACAGAAATCTGGCAATTCACCATGAAAATGGGGTCCTGAACCCAGACATTAATGTGACTGCTCCATAAATAATTGCTTAATGTCAAAATTCCCCCCTCCACCCTCTCCAAACGCTTCAATGGAGGGGGATAACAGGAGCTCTGGCACATCTTTTTTGACATAATGGGAAGGAAGTTCCTAACTCACCTGGTTGCTTTCAGAGCAAAGTCTTGTGATCTCTCTGGAATGAAAAATGCAGAAAAAGATGGGGCCTTTTTTCAGGAGTTAGACTTCGAAGGACTTGTTGCATTTAAAACCGAATGGCATCTCACTTCTTACAACTAAATGCAAAAGAAACCTCATAAAGGTGTGGAAAAGTTAAATAAACACCCAAAGCTGACAATTCTGAGTTTCTGTTTGTCTCCATTCCTGCACAGAGGAGACGTAAAATAAAGACTTTTGCCTTTTAACAAAACAATTCCATTACATCATCTGAAAGGCTGTGAGTTAGTCACAGATCAGACTTAAAGACTTTTAAACATGCTCAAGAAGTTTTCAGTCACTCCAACACTGGGCCCACGTTCTGGAGCAAGAAAACTGGGTGCCAATGCCTCTGTTAAAGCTTCTGTGAATAAAGAAAGCAAATTAAGAGGAAGCTCTTCATTCCTGTGACACTTAAATTGATGATTTTTCCACAGAATAGTTGACTCCAATGCACAAGCTGGCAAGTTTTCCACCTTGCCCTCCCAGAGATCAAGACAACACCAGGTGAAAACAAAAGGTGAGCTCTCAGAGAAGTGATTTGCCATGATTTTATCCATGGTTATTTTCTGATAAGGTGGATATTTTTGTTCCAGAGCCATGACTAAGGTAAAATTATTCTCAAACTCTGGTCTTTCTCAAAGACCTTCACAAAGAAAGGCCCTTTCAACCCAAACTAATCTATGATTCCATGATTCTATGATTCCAGGATTCTATGACAAGGATCATAATTAGTTAATTTTCTATACGCAAATGCATTTCACTAAAGCACATAAATAAATTTTAACCCATTACTTTCCTCAGTTGCAGAATAAATACTATTAAAGCAGTTGGCTGATTGCAAAAAAAGAGCAAACCTCAAGCAATAATCAGTGATTCTTCAATTCTGCCTAAATTATTTCTTTTTTCCCAGGAAAAACCAGACTACCAGTTCAGAGATTCCTGCATGAAGGAGAATGTAATTGCTTTTGGTGTGTGCTTGTGCTAGTGATTCAATATATTCAGAGAAAAAAACAAATATATATTACTACACTGGAGTTTTTCTAGCTTAAGCTTCCCATTCATTACCATTTTGTGGAATAGCAGATGCTCAAAAAATCAAAGCTTGATTCACATCTGTGTGTGAGGGAATCCAGAGCCAGAAAATCCTAGCACCCACATGATAAATGAGAATTAAAGTTTATTTTCCAGCCTCAGTCACCGGACCTTGGTCAGATTTGCAGAGGTTAATTTACACTGTCACATACATCTCTTGACAGTGTTGTTGTTCTTCCCCTTCCAAAGCTTGGAAAGGGAATTCCATCTTCTTAATGTTTTTATTAAGATAAAACACTACAAATGGATAATCTTTATCTGTCAGTGAACTGAGTATTTATTTGGACAGGTCTCACTTTTTGATAGGTTTGTGAGACGTTTCCAAGGAAAATGCCCTGCTTTTAGCGCTAACTGTAATTCATGTTTTCATCTCCTTGTCTTCTTTGAAATGCACTGAAGAAACCTCTGTCAAGGATTAAGACTTCAATAAGCTGAATGTGGAACCTGAAATCACTCAAACCTGTACAAAGGCCGTGTGTACATTTTATTTTTATGGTAGGGGCCAATGGAAGAGCCAAGAGGGGCTGAAAACCTAGGAAATGACTGGATGCATCTTATCCTAAGATGACTTCACACCTCTCTTTATGCAACTGCTCCATGGGGAGCAAGGCATCCCTCAAAATGATCTGCAAGGAAAACCCTGGACCCTGGTTGTTTCCTTCTCCCCTCCCCCTGCAACCTTTGAAGATATTTAACCCAAAGTCATTCTCTTTTTTTTTTTTCCCCCTAATCATTGCAGCTCCAGCAGCCCCAAGAGCATTGAGCAATGTGGAAATGGCACTCAGGGAATCATGTTAGGCCAAGGCACTCCACGGTTTCCCCATAAGGTCTTCCCATTATCTGGGGATTGTTCTCACGCTGTGCAAGCAGCAAACTTGGAGCCACATCTGCTTTGCTGACCTTGCCTGAGGAGTGGACATTGTTTGCATGTTCTCTGAGTTGGAACACTCTGTGTAGCTCCTGCACTGAACTGGGAAGGAAACATTTTTCCTTATTTCCTGTGTCCCCTGTGAACTTTTCCATTGTGAAATATGTGCTGTATTGTTGGTTTTGTTGGGGTTTTTTTTGTTTTTTTTTTTTCCCCCACCGAAGAATTGACTGGAAATCAATATTTTCCATCTGATACGCTCATTTAAAATTCACCCACAGGAACTCTGTGGTTTTTCAGCTGGTATGGGAACTTTAATAAAAAAACCCTCCAGTTCAATAGATGATGGAAAGGGAGCAGACTTGGGAACAGCCATAATCACTGCTCATTGGATAACATATCATTTGTGCCATTAAAGTGCCTCCTGCAAAAGGCTGTGGATGTCTCACTTTGAAACAAACTGACGGCTGTAGGAAACCTAAAAGCAAAATATCTTTTTTTTTTTTTAAAGCAGAGCAGGTTCTAAATGACAAATCCACACCTCCAGCCTGTCACATTTCTAACACTCAGATGCTGTTGTGCTAGCAAGTTAGATACACACTTGCTAAAAGGCAAGCCTACCATGGGGAAAGTGTCATCTAAAATAAGGAAGCACACAAAAATTGGGTGAGCTCAGCTATTTCTTCCAGTTTTCCAAAAGCCTCATTCTGGAAATTAAACCCACCAAAAGTTGGGGCTCTCAATAGGATTTATCTTAACTAAAGGAAATGTCTTTATGTAAGACACTGGATCTGATAGAGTCTTTGAGAGGCCAAATGAGGATGGAGAGAGAGAGAGAGAGAAATCTCCAGCCAGCAGCAGTGCTTCCCCTAGCCTAGGATACCACCAGTCATACCTTGGAGAGCATTTTTCTGCTCAGACTTTAGGTTAGGTGGTAATCTTGGACAGAAGGTCAACTTTAAAAGGATTGGCATGAACACCAAGGAGTCACAATACCTAACTCAGTGTTTCCTGACTCCTCAGCTGGTCCCTTCAACCTCAAGAAAACGTGGTTTCAGAAGAGATGCTCAACATCTGCCAGAGTGAGAGCAGAAGACATCAGATATATCCCATCTCTGGAAGTGTTCCAAGCCAGGCTGGACAGGGGTTGGAGCAACCTGGGATAGTGGAAGGTGTCCCTGCCCATGGCAGGGGGTGGAATGAGATGATCCATGAGGTCCCTTTCAACCCAGGCCATTCTGTGATTCTGTGATTCTGTGATTCTCTGATTCTCTCTGTCCTTAACTCTTCCCTTTCCACAGATTGGTGTGTGGCTCTTGTACACCAGGATCTTTACTACCTAGGCCACCTCTTCTAGCACTGAGTGCAGTTGTGCCTTTGGAAGAACAAAACAAGCTCTCTCTGCAGCAGGGAGAGGAGATAATTGCTGCTGCCTTTCAAGCACATCCTGGGAAGCCACAAGCCTTCCAGATCCTCTCTGTGGAAGTTCAAATTCTCCTGCGAGGCTCCACTAATGGCTTTGGCAGCAGGCAGCCTACGTGTTGGGAAGGCAGGGGAAAGCATTCTTTGTCCATTGTGCTGAAACTGAGTCTTTATGCAGCAGATCTGGGATTAAATCTCCTCTGGAACAAAGCGGGGTGGCAGGAAGGCCATCTGCAAGCCAAAGGAATTGGGCTGTCTCCTGAAATGCGGAGGTTGGTTTCCGGGTCCTGTTCCAAGAGCTATTTATACCTTTTTATCTGGTAACTTTTACAGGATTGATGATGAGATTATGATCACACTGCATCCTTCCTCTGCTCCACAAATAGGTAGGAAAGCCTGGAGCTGAGATATTGGCCCGTCCATGTTGGGGAGGCAAAAGTTGGAGCCAGCTTGGAGCTCAGACTCCAATTCTGTCTCCATCCAGCTGCGAGAAATATCTTGCTATTGGATTTTCCATCTAGCAACATCTACTGGAATAAACTCAAGCTGCACTTAGAAGCTGGAAGAATCTCATGGACATGAGCTGCAGGAACAAGTTTCTTTCCAAAGTAAACCCCTATGGAATGAAACTTGAGTTCCCAGTCATGGGAACTTCTTATCCAGTGAACTCTTGTAGAGTGGGAGACATGGAGATGTTGGGACGACATCTCCCATGTCTTTGTGACATGGATCTGCAGCCTCAAGGCTTTGGATACACCACTTCTCCCTTATGTTCCAGAACATTCCATTTCTCCTTCATTTAGCACATCAATGGAAGTTAAACACCCATCAGACAAGTGTATCAGAGCAACACTGAACAGAAAATCCGTTGATCAAATCAAGATTTCAATGAGGAAATTTCAATACCTAAAGGTTTTAAGTAAAGATAAACTAAAAAAAAAAAAAAAAAAAAAAAGTGAAATAAAATCTATGGACATTGTGATTCTGCTTGCTGGGAAAAACTAAATCAACCGAAACCAACCCAAACCAGACCAAATCAGTTTTGGGATAGTTTTATTAACAGCTTCACAGGTCTAAAACGTTTTGTGAGAAGCCAAGATTTAAACTGTAACTACTGATTTTACTTTGATTTTAGAGTTTTGTCTGAGATCCAAGGAAACTTCCACACAAAATCAGCAGTGTGTATGTGTGGAAGGCACCTCTACCTTTGGGAGACTGGGAAAGGATCCCAGAGCCACATGGAAGAAATGGACAATTATTTCCCTTTGAGCTTGAAAGGGGGATGGCTGGGGTGAGGTGGAGGAAAACTGAGGTGGAAGAAATCCTCTCATCCTAAGCAGTGTGATGCTTGAAGAGCAAGGACTTGCTCAGGCTGTGTTAAAGTTTAAGGAATGGGACCTGGGCATCCTTGCAAAGACCTTTCTATAGGAAAATAAAAAGGTTGGAGTCAGGTATGAAGCTCAGGAGAAGAGCAGCTGTCATTCAACAGAAATTTAAGGGCAAAAGAATCTGAATTTCTTACTGATTTTATACAGAGGAGTGTAGAGCAGAGAGGCTGAAGAGTAAACATAAATTTTGTTTCCAGAACAACTGTAGGCAATATCGGGATTGTATTTAGACTTATTTTATCTTTTGAGCACATAAAGATGATTTTTATCTCAGATGTATTATGAGAATAATACTGGCTGTATGAAACGCAGTGTCTAGGGGACTGTTAGCTTACTTGTATGGAGATTATGGTTTATCTTCAAATCCTAGTTCTTTGTGTTTTTAAAATTGTAAAGTGGATCATGTCCATCCCTATCACAAATGAAACAGGCTTGCATAAACAGCTTTAGATTAAAGGAGTCTGTTTAATAGCATGTGTCAGGGTTTAGTCACAAATCAGAATTATTTGTTCCCGTAAAAACTTTATCAATTAACTAAAAAGAAAAGAAGAGATGTGTTTGAAAGTGTGAGAACTATTAAGTACCACCTCCAATTGTGAATTTATGCTGAACTCAATGAGAAAGCAAGAAAAAGGCATCTTATGAGCAAAATGTCCTTGATTTTCTCATATGTGTGTGCAGAGTTATTTTTCTCTCACTCCAGAAAGATGATGACTCCACACTGAGGATGAGCGTTCAGATGGAAAAGCCAAAAATCACTGGGGAAACAAACAAGCAAACAAACAAACAAACTGGCAGGAAGCCACAGGGATTGTTTACTATGTTCTGTTCTGGGAGGTGTGACAGTCCTGTCCCCTTTCCAAGGGATTCTCCCACTGCTGGTGCTCTGGCTCCCTGCAGACACAGCTCTACCCCGAAGGGTTTTGTTGAGCCTCGGGGCAAAGAGATTCTTGAGCTTAAGATTTTTGTTCATGTTTGACTTTCATTATGTCCTCCCCAGTGACAGGAGCATAGTTTTACCAATTAAAGTAAGCTATGGAAGCCAGGAAGTGGGAAGGACTTCTTGTCCCCTTGGTTCTCCCTGTCCCTGCTGAGGTATAACGATGTCAAACATAGCTGTGGTGCTGTGGCTCCCAAGGGGTGACTATTTGAACAGCTGCAGGCTCCTGGGAAAGGCCATCCATAAAGCTCATCTGCCACCATCTGACCAGAAATACTCAGAGCTGGCTGCCCACAGCCACTGTAGGGTCTGGATGGGGCTCTGGGCAAACAGGTCACGTGGAAAGCTCCCAGCCCATGGCAGGGAGTTTGAATGAGATTGTTTTGAAGGTCCCTTCCCACCCAAACCTTTCTATGATTCTATCTTGGATAGAGTAATCTCAATAAAATATCAACAAATTTAATATCAATTAAGATAATAAGTCCTGACCAGATAAAACACACCCTCAAAAATTGCTGTTTTCTGCATGGCAGCTCTGTTTAGTCCCCATGAAGATCAGACTACAAACATCATCCCTACTACACCTGCCCCTAAATGTCCACATTATATACCAGCCAGAGCTGGAGAAATAAATTTAATTGATATTTTCCTTCTATAGTTATTTTTTTTATCCCAGGCTTTTTGTCATAGAATATGACCATTCCCTCAAAACTTGCTTAGTACTGTGCTGCGTGTCATGGGTGCAAACTCTGCAGGGTGCACTAAGTCTCTCCAAGCACAGAAGCTGTCAGGAAAGGGCTTGTTATCCTAATTCTTGGATTGAGGAATTCCTTACTTTCTTCTCATCCCATTTAAAGTGGATTCACACCGTGGTGATAATCTGTGGAGCACTGCCTGGTTCACAAATCTAAATAGCAGTAATTAAAATTGTCACTTTCTAAATTCATTCTCCAAGCTTTTATTATTTATCTTCAGCTTGTCTAATGACAATAGACAGTTGTTATAAATAAATATTCTGGTTGGGTTTTGCAGCAGAAGCCCCTAAAGAGAGGTTTATTTTCAAGAGAAAATCCTGTGAAGGCTGAAGCTACCCTACCACTTACTCAAGGCATGGAACATCTCTATGAATGTCCTTTCTGACAGGTTAGTTAGACAATCAACTGGCAAATTAATTTTTCTGTCATTAGCACTGTCTCATCCATGTGCTAGTTAAAATTGAACATGTGTAAAACAATATTTTCTTTAAAGAGAAATGGAGGTATATGAGCTTAACTATTTGCACGGTCCTATTGCACTGATATGGTGAAGTTTAGGTCATGGCAGTGTCTAAATACA
The DNA here is from genome assembly GCA_013401135.1 of Cettia cetti. Classification (NCBI taxonomy): domain Eukaryota; kingdom Metazoa; phylum Chordata; class Aves; order Passeriformes; family Sylviidae; genus Cettia; species Cettia cetti. The sequence continues at coordinate 6,606 of VZUI01035457.1, read as the reverse complement.
CCTTGTAGACAGATCAAGCACTCTTTCATAAATTTTAGAAAGTCTGAGTCTGTGTCTATCAAGTGTCTTCACTTATTTCTAATATTTCCAAAAAAACCTGGAGCACAAAAGCCCATCCTGCTGGGCAAGGTAAAAACAGCAGATAACCTGGACATCCAGAATAACAAATAGTTACCCTTTGTGTGGGAGATTTTAGAGAGGAGTTTTTCCAAGTCAAGGAAGGAAAAAAGGAAAAGAAAGAAAACACAAACCTCAAGAAAACTTTGGAGGATATGCTGCAATATTACCAAAGTATCCATCAGATCCCTTCCACATTTCAATTAGTTCATGCTGAGCCTGAGTCCAGTGCTCTTTCCTGAATGCATAGTTTAGCACACCAAGAGCTAAAAATTCATCTCAGTAGATTACTTAGGGCTAATATCAACACAAAATAACTCTTTGGGATTTCAAAAAAAGCAGCCTGAAGGAAAATGTCATTTTCTCTTTCCTCTCTCTTTTAGTCAGTGAAAACGCAAATCATTCTGTCCATCAGTAACCACAAAGAACCATCATGTCCCCTGGCCCAGAGGTTTTCCACCACTTCCAGCCCACAAGAGATAATTCAAGTGAGAACTTCTTGGTTGGAAATTATTCAAAACACCTACAACATTTTCAGATCCCTCCTACTACCTTCTGCTCTTTGAGGGTCACAACAAAAATCTCAACTCAGCCTTGTTTCACAGTCAAAAAACATTCCCACAGACAAGAATCAGGATGAGCACAGGAATTAAAAATGCAGGTGCTTCTGCCTCCAACTCATGGGTTTGATCTTTGCAGTTTCTTTCACATCACCATCTTCTGCATGGATACCAGGATTTCCTGGGTTTTGCTCATGAGGTTCCCATCATCTTGCATCTGTCTCAGCAAGTCCTGTATGACACAGCTCCTTTCCTGGTCACAAAAGCCAAAGGCAACCACTTTGATTTGTGACTCATGGACCAGCTGTGGCTGCTGCTTGTGATGGAGTGGAAAAATCCTTTTCATCTTTGCTCTCATTTTAAGGGAAAAATACTTAAAGGAACGTGGGACTCAAGAGACCTGCTCCACCTGTATGTTCATGCCCTGTCTCCTTCTCTGTTGCATGACCCCTTGCCAAATGCATCCCAAATCACCACTGAACTCAAATTTGTCTCTGGCACAGGGGAATGCAAAGCTTGAGTGGACTTGCTGGGTCACATCATTAAATCAGTCAAAGCAAGAGCAGAGTTTGAAGCCATATTTACTGAAAATGTTTAAACTAACCCTCAAATCCTACATAATTTGCCTTTTTCACCAATAGGTGGTGCCAATAATTTATGCATTCCCATCTGCTGGGCAAAGGACTTGGAGCAGATCATTTATCTGTGCTGACTGCGAGAAGAACATCTGGAGGGAGGAGTTTTGACCTAGGAAACTGCTGGGAAAGGGAATTTTCTTGAAGTAACCATGCCTCAGAGGTGAAAAATGGTGAGGAGAAAACCTCATGGTTTAAGGCAAGAGTCATACAACTAAAGTAGAATATTCTTCCTTTGCATGATTCAGAACATAAATAAAGCTCTTCTTGGCAATGCAGACGCCAATATGTGCATTACAGCACAAAACTTCAGATATGAATCAGCCTTAGCCCTTCATTTTGCACTCAGTCAACAGAAGTGTGTCAGGGAAGGCAGGAAGAGACACCAAGAGGGAATCTATTGATTCTTTGAAAGGAAAAACTACCAAAAAACAGTCCTCTGAAAAAGCCTTTTACATTAAAACCCACAGCTGGCATTTCTGTTGGCACAGAGATCAATTTTTGCTGGACAACAAAATGCCAATGCTTACTTCTTCAGGTTGAATATCAAATTCCACAGTTAAAAAAATTTATATTATTATATTTTTGGTTATTTGTTATTTGGGGACTTTTTTTTGCATTTTTCCTGGATTAAATTCTTCTTGACCCCTTCCCATTATCATTTTGTGATCTTGGATTAATGTAATAGTGGAATGAAATGTCACTAATTCCATAAAAGGCAAGATAACCTTTGGAAAACATTTAAGATATATATATATATATATATATATATATATATACACACACACATATATATATATATATATACATATATATATATAAAGTATATATATATATAAAAATTACCACATTTAAAGCCAACATGTTAGATATCTGTGGGGAAAAGAAAGGACTGGATGATGCCAGCAGAAGTCTGAGTGCCAGAAAGCAGATTCTAGAAGCGAAATCCTTAACTTTAAGTATAGTTGGCTTTGAAAGACTTTATCATTACAGCTCACCATGAATAAATTGAAAAAAATATTTTTAAATGATGTAATTCTCTGGCATGAAGAGACAAAAACTCAGTAGTTTCTTTACCAGTACTTGTGTGTATCACAAAAAAAACCAAACCCAATAAAACCAATGACTTTCTCCCTCCCAAAGAGAAACCATGTCCTCCATAAACGTCGACTTTTTAAACTTGGAAATCCTGGGGTTTTTTGCTGTCATCTCACAGAAGAATTCTCTTTGTGTCTTTACTGCACTTAATCAGAAATCAGTGTCCTTGTTCTTGTGCTGAGTGTGGAGGGGCATGGAAAACTGTAATCTAAGTCCCGGCCAAATCATATTTATCATATTCAGTGCCTTGAATGTCAAACCTGCAAAACAGAACAGGTTCTTTTGCTGTTGTTAATTCACTACTAAAATAACTTTCCTACTCCCCGTGGTTGAACCACAGCATGCCAGGCAGTTTTTGCCAGGTATTTTCATGTCAAATTCATGGAAGATATAATTTTTCAACTGAAATTGTACATTCCCAGTGAGAGAGGGAGTGGCTGAAGTAGAACAGGTCATCAGCTCATAGCCACCAGTGCAAGAGTGATTATCCATTGGGGTAAAGGGTCCAAATTCTTGGACAATTCACAGCCAGGATGGGATAGGAGTGGAAGCATGAAAGACCTTGCAATGATGATTAAATCAGTATATCTCTTGTTTCTGACAGTAATAAATAGAAATATGTAGGTGCCTGATCCATATCATAAATATGCATGACCAGTTTTGAAATATATCAAAGAAGGGAGTCCTGAGGGGATGGAGTCACATCTCAGGATCATTGTTTGGCTTCTCCAGTCCTTCTCCTAAAGTCCCTGAAGTTAATCCATGCCCAAAAGTCATCCGCTCAGTATCAACCTCCTCATGCTCCTGTGGCCCTATAACCACATAAAATTTCCAGAATGAAGGCTGTAGTAGCAGCCTCACTGTGCTTTAAATTGAAAGTGAATTAATTGAAATGGAACCTTTGAACAGTGAATTTAATGGAGGTTTCCTTGCACACAGCCACAAGTCTGGTCCAGAGGTCACTGCTTTAATTAATTTTGGCTTCAGTGTATCATGCTAACATGGTGCCCTTTCATGTGTTTATTTTTAACTTGCATATGAAAATACTGATAGTTCTATTAAATGTCCATTTGATTCAACCACAAGAGAAAATCATCTGAGTTAATACTGAATTATTACTTTTGGGTAGATTCAGTGAGGTTACAGCTGCCTTGCCATTTCTTCAAATATTGATCTCTCTGCAGCTCCCAGAGGAGCTTCAAGTGAGGAAAGGAAGAAGAGGCTGAAGAGGCAGTTTTCACATATGTAAATTGACACCTTTTTTTCACCAGAATGGATAAAATCAGAGTGAAATTAAAGTCCATAGGAACATATGTTACAGAATCAAATGAGTCTCACTAGCTCCCGCAGCAAATAATCTGTGAGAGGCTCATGGAAGGAGGGAAGTCCTCACAAACCTGATTTAATTTCTTTCACAGAAAAGCATGGATCATAAACTTGTTATTTTAAGTGCATCGTAAAAGTAGTACAATATATGCACTTAAAATAACTTTTGCATCTCTAAATTTAGTAACTCAGTACCAACTCTGTTAAGCCCGTGATCCTTATCTGGAGCAACCAGAAGATGGAGAATAACAGTTCCTCTTTTTTTACCATCTCAGGGACTTTATACAGAGCAATAATGAGCTGTTGACAGAAGACAATACTAGAATCCAGTTTTGCAAAGTCACCCTGAAGTTGTATTTGTCCAGAGCTGAGCTCTTCATTTGTTTGGGATCTGTCTTCTCTTCCAACTAATGAGATGTGCCAGCTGCCTTCAGAAAGCCTCGGGCATCCCAATCCCTGCCCTGAGCAGCCCAGCAAATCCTGCCTTCAGTGGCTGCCTCGTGACTTCCAGCTGTCCTTGAGGTTCTGCCTAAGACATCCACTAAACAGTTTCTGGTTTGCTCTTAAAAATATGACATTTATATAATAAAAGTCTCTTCCAAACCTAGGAACTCTTGCTCTAATGCCTGTGGTTGTCATGCCCCATCCCCTCTGGCCTGACAGGCTTAATCCACACCTGTTTGCAATGGTAAAGACTGGGAGGAATTATAGGAGTGAATCACAAGTTGTTTGCTGTCTCACCCTGGAATACCCAAGGCCACCATCCTGTTGTAACAAGTTATTTATTTTCTTCTGTGGATGAATGTATTTTTGATCAGTTAAAGTTGTTGCTGAGATCTACAGACCAAAACACGACTTAAGAAATGGTCCTATAAACAAGGATTATGTCTGTGCAAGCACATCTACGAAATATTATCACTTCCATTTTTCAAACCCTTACAAGTGCCCAGCTCTGCTTTATCATGATTTTCAGGAGGTGAACACTTCCCTCTCTGTCACTTATCTGAGGAGCAGATGCATGAATCCCTGTCTCCCATCAAGCAGTTATTTTCCATCCCTTGTCTTTTTGATCTAAGCTGCAAGGAACTGTTGGAAAATATCTACATGTTGGCTCAGAGCTTTTCAATTTAACATCCAGTAGGATAAAGATCGAATTTGCAGCCTCAGGACAGCAGTGCAGAGCAGTGTGCTGTGATCCTATGGTCGACCACAGAATCATTTGGGTTGGAAAAGAATTCTGAGATCATCAATCCCAACCATTCCCCCAGCACTGCCAAGGCCACCACTGACCATGTCCCCAAGTGCCACATCCACACGGCTTTTAAATCCCTTTGGGCATGGGGACTCCAGCACTGCCCTGGATGGCTGTGCCAGGGCTGGACAACCCTTTCCATGAAGAAATTTTCCCTGATAGCCAATCTAAACATACCCTGGCACAACATGAGGCTGTTTCCTCGTGTTCTGTACTAAACTGGAGGGTGATGCACTTAAAATTGGATCTTCAGCTAGCACAACCATGCTGGGGAGCCATGTAACATAAATCTACATCACACATCTAACTGGACATTCTAATGCTGGTTTATCCTTAAAATAAGACCAGGATTAGGCCTTATATTGCAAAAAAATCCCACAGAATGTGATGTTATTTTGTTAGTAGTCAGATAAAAAGGGTTTTTTTATCCTTATTTCAGGTACACAAGCAATGCTAGCACCCCCTTGATTTGTTTGAGGAAAAAAAGTCCAACCCAACAGCTAAAACCATCCTAAATGGAAGAGCTGTTTTAAGTTATGAAATAAATTATTGTGAAAAAGTGGTTGTTTTTGGGTCTCTGAGAATAGAGGTGGTTTTAAGGGGAAGTATATTCATTCTATTGGTTGCTCAAAGAACAGCAACTCTCACTGTAGGGCAAAGCAAACTGTCCTAAGATTTGTTTCCCTAGAAAGTGGAAATGTGCAGGAGAATGAACGAGATGTGAAATCCTAGAAAGAAAATGCACATTTTGTGCTGGTCTCGTACACTCTGTTCTCAGCTTATGGATCAAAATGAGACCTCATTAAAAGGTCAGCTTGGAAAGAGAGGAAACAGGCCAGTTCTCAGGAGATATTTTTGTCAAATTTCCAAGAATCCAAATGCAGTCTGGTCTGAGAAAGGACCCTGTTCAATATAATAAACTTCTAGAAAAGAACTGGCGAGTGAGAACTATGTCACTACAAGTTTTTTTATTGCCCTGAGAGTCACGTCACAGTTGCCCTGCCACCCTTGCCAGACTTCACTCCCTCAGCACTCCCCGTGTGCTTACCCCAGCTATTTCTGTTTGTCAGCCAAATCACCACATCATCTTGGTTGGATTGCTCTTCTGTCTTTCTTCCATTAAAATATTATCACTGATTTAGGAAAGCTGCCACTCCTGAGCCCTTCAAACACTTTGCACTGAAGAGCTCGTGCTTTTGTGGGCACTGTCCAAGCAGGAGACAGGAGAGAGCTGAGCTCCCCTGGCTCCCCTCCACGGGCTCCTGGATTTGCTGAGGAGCAGAAGTGTTCTCCCTTTGGAAGGAACATTTAGCAATCAAGCACCATCTCCTGTGAGAGACTGAAGGGTTGATGTTTTCATGGCTTCAACAATGCTAAAATTATCAGAGGGCTTTTGCCTGCTCTAGCAAAGGAAAATGCTGCTCATGTGTGACTGCTGAAGCCACCCTTCCCTAAATATAGCTCCTAGCTGGGATTTGGGCTGTGACAGGAACTGGGGATAAGATAAAGGGAATGTTATTGTCTAATCCCAGGGAGGGGAATGTATCCAGAAGTGATACTGGAAGAGAGACTGGGATGCTGAGGGCTCAAACAATCAAGGGGAAGCTGCTGATGTGCA
>VZUI01035454.1:0-38316 GCA_013401135.1 Cettia cetti | reverse complement strand
ATTTTCCTTTTTCTTTTCATTAAATAGTCTTTCTAGTCTAGAGCCTCTCACTTCGTTTTCTTTCAAACCACAACAGTCACTTTCAGGGTACTGACAGATTTTCTGACAATGCTACTCTAGTGTAGCAGTATCGGACTGCAGATACCAAAGTTTGGCTGCTAAAGCAGAGATGTCTAACTTGCTTATAAGCAATGGTCACAGATGGGGAGGAATTGGCTGTCTCAGACTTTCCTCTATGTGAATCCCCTCTGAGAATCCCAAATCTGAGAGAAAAAAACTGCATTCCAGAGAAATGTCACACATATCTTTAGTTTCTATACGACCCCTTTGTTTAAGGATATAAACTTTTCCCTCTTAACATAAAAACCGTGAATTTCTGAGGAAATACTTAGTGCACATATAAAAATAAACTTAAAAGCACTGATTAAAAAACAAGCTTTTTCAAATTATTTCAATCAAATAATATCAAAATTGGCCATATTTGCAAATATAAAAGCTGAGCACAAAGAAACCCAAACTGATTGAGGACAACTTTTTTATTGAACATTCACTGTTGTCACCTTATTTTCTATTATTCTTCATGTAAGAATTGTTCAAAAGTCAAAGAAGCTTGACCCCAAGAGAATGTGATTTATACAAGGAAAATATTAGTGTAGTTTTTCACCAACAAATTTTTAAGGAAAATAGGAATTTTTTTATATATGTTGATACATATTGCAAGAATGATAGAGCAGGACTTAGAAGACTTTTGCAGCAGTATTAATTTCTGCTTCTCATTTAGAAGAATACCTGTACTGGGCAAACAAATGCAGCGCAAACATTCCATCTCTGGGGGCTGTGGGGGCACCATCATAAAACTTCCTTTGATGTCTCTTGCGACACTTGATCTGTCTTAATCTGTGGGCCTGATATTTCTGAGTCTGTGGCTGATTTTCTTCCCAAGGGAAGATTTCTCAGGAGAGTTTTTCTTTCAAGGACAATTTCTGTAAATAACTATTTTCTTCTCATAACATTTCTAAGTAAAAAATATTTTTCTCATAACAACCTCTCTCCCAGGTGTTGTTTCTGTTACTTTAACCAATGGAGAGAGGTGTCAATCCTACGGACCAATAACGTGCCTTTTTAGCACAGCACGTTATAAAAAAAGCCAGATGAATTGTAAATAAAGCCTTCTGATCTGCTTCTGCATTTGAACTGGAGTCAAGCATCTTTATTTCATGTCCAACAGCAACATTAATCATAGAATGTTGGAGCAGATTTTCTGGTAGGACTTGTGCTCCCTTGGGGGACTTAGATGGGAGCAGGCTGTTCCTGAAGGAATGCATCCTGTGGGAGAGTGACCCAGACTGCAGCAATCTGTGGAGAACTGTTGCCCATGGGATGGACTCACATTGGAGAAGTTCATGGAGAACTGACTCCCAGGCTGGAGCAGGGGAAGGATTCCTCTCCCTGAGCAGAGGGAGAAACAATGTGCGTTGAACTGACCAAGGCTGACTTCCCTGCACTGCTGGGGAAGAAGGAATATCCCCATAGAGGACCTTGTTCCAAACCCCTGCCAAGGGCAGGGACACCTTCCACAGGACCAGGTAGCTCAGAGCCCCATCCAACCTGGCATTGAACATTTCCAAGATGGGGCAGCCACAGCTCCTCTGAGCAGCCTGTGCCAGGGCCTCTCCACCCTCACAGGGAACAATTTCTTCCCAATATCCAATCTAACCCTAACCTCTGTCAGTGTGCAGCCACTCCCCCTGGTTCTGTCACTTCATGCCCTTGTACAAATCCCTCTCCAGCTCTCTGGTAACCCCTTTAGGCACTGGAAGGCTGCTGGAAGGTATCCCTGAAGCCTTCTCCAGGATGAACAACCCCAACTCTCAGCCTGTAAGAGAGGTGCCCCAGCCCTCTCAGCATGTTTGTGCTCTGCTCTGGACAGATCATACTGAAGATATAGGTTATCACATATTCATACAATCCAGAATAGCCTCACCATCCACCTGCACACACTGATCTGCAGAGCTGTAAGCAGCTAACACAGCTTTGACCAAAACCTTTAGATAAGATGAAACAAGTATTTAATAAAAAGAATAGTTTGTGTGATTTTACGTGCTTTCTCTGGCAGTTTTGTCTTTGGTAAAATGCAGTTAGACATGCACCATAAACAATGCATTGATCAGAAAGTTGCATTACAATCCTAGTTAGTATTGTTGCAGACAGTGCTGTTGCAGTAAATTGTTCAGATACAAAATAAACCAAAGGGGGTTTTACGTGTTGTTTTCTTTTTTTTTTCTTTTTCCATACTCATGGTACTAGAAAGCCATTAAATACTTGCAATAGCAGTAGTATCTAGTGTTTAATAGCTCACATACAGCTTAGGCAATTAAAAGCTGTTTTCTTTGCAAAGAATACATTAATATTGGCCAGGACAGCATAAGGATAAGTCATGGTGTTACTTGTGTGAGACTGACTGCGATAAGGAGATTATATGAGCTTGGCAAAGTGATAAGCTTCTGTGGATTGAATAATTTCAGAAGCTTGGGAAGATTGGAAGTGCTTTTGCTGCACTCAACAGCACAGAATGCACAGATCCCTGAGCCAAGCTACCTGCAGAACCAGGGGCAGAATACTCACACCCGGGTAACACTGTCCCATGGCTAATTACCCATTTTTTACAGTTTACTCTAATCATTCAGAAGCGGGGGTGCATGTGGAATAACAAACATCATCAACGAGCAAGGATAAATAATAAAAACTAAACGTGCTGGAAAGAACTAAACCCAAAACACTCACATTGATCATGCAGTAATAATTTATCTGAAATTTTCTCCTGCACACTTGTAACTTTACCTGATTTATTCAATTCTGTAAACAGAATAAAAGCCTGGTAAGGCAGACACACCAGGATATTATTCTAGAAAGCCACGTACAAATGGCAGAATCAGCATCAGTAATTTGTTACTACTATTGAAGAAATTAGAAATAATTGCAACCTTTCATTAGAAAACCTGTCATTTGGTATCTGCAAGCAATTTGGTGTAAAACTAATCTTGACGACTGAGTCATTGCCAAACCTAATAATTTGCTGCATAAACATTAAACCATATAATTGCTCAAGGTGAATGCAAGAATCTATAACATTAACTGTTGCTATATCAAGACCAAAGCATTCAGTTCTTGATTCAAAGAAATTGGAACTGTAGGATCAGGCTTGTATTTTTTTTTTTCTCTTTGAACATAATGAGGCTTAATATGAACTCAAATTTCAGGATAAAAAATCCATCAGTGAAAGACACAACATTTCCATTGAGCAAGCTTATTTTGGATTACTCACATGAACTGCTGAATTCACAAACACTGGGCTCAGGATTTTGCAAATTTATACCTAAACTGCTTCAGCAAAAACAACAACTGCACAGTGTGAAGAATCCATTAGCATTTATCACAAATCAGATTAAACACAACAGATTTTTTCCACATAGACTGTGGATCAAACATCCTCACACACAGGTTTTAGTTATGCCTGGATTCTACATTCTCCTTCCATTTCTAAACATTTTCCCCTAGACGAGTTCCTACCCTGTTTGCAATTAAAAAAACCCAGACCCGGCAATATATTTTGTACCAGAAAATATAATTGATCTGACCCTTCACCACCAGAACTTTCACCAGTTTCTTGTAAACCTGATGTAAATTCAGCATTCCTGTCAAGGAAATGATATCAAAAAGCTCCATTTGCAGCCTATCCTGTCTTGCCATCTACCACTGTTATACCTTAATACTGTATGAATGTATTTTAACACACTGCTGTGGGTTTAAGCCCAGCTGGACACCAGGATACATACCTTTATGGATATCCTGCTTTTCTGTCAATTCTGTTCCAAGGATTTGGAGAGAAAGGTGGATTGGCAAGGGATTTCAGATGCTGCCACAACATGTGAAAATAAAGTTCAAGTCACAGCATGGTGCAAAGCATTATTGGAAGAGAAAAAGAAAAACTCTGTCCTACAACATGTTGAAAGCTTCCCAAATGGTGAGAGTTATTTCAGAAAGTTTATTTTAGGTAAAAGAAAGCTTTTTCAAGGAAGTGGTACCATAGGATTACAAATTGCAAAAGGTTGCTTTCCAGAGCAAAATAGAATTATTTTACTTGCAGTTCTCTTTTCAATATATCCTACTTCTCGAGGACACTGAGAAAATGTCTGGAAAAGACTAGAAAATATCACCTGGTTGACAGCCCATATGTGTGCATGTGGGTAGATCTTATTTTTTAGCAAAACTCCAAACTAGAAACTTGTTCCTTTAAAACATATAATTATTAAATGAAGAAACCGCTCCCACATGTTAAGTACTTGAGTAAAAAATACACTGAGTTTCCACAGAACTAAGATTCCTCAGAATACTATTTTTTACACATTTCAAGGAGCCTTTCAAAATGAAATGTTAAAAATTCATCCTACCAATTCTACCCTAAATCAAGTAGCTGCATCCTGAGGCCCAAATATGGCCTGTGTTCTTTAGCTTTAATCTGACAGGATCTCAGGAGCTAAACAGTTTCTTCCCCTCCTCTCCTACACTTCTGAATGAATAATTTGGAAATGAATTTGACTGTGCTGTTGTGAAGCAAAACTTCCAAGACAAATAGGCTGACTTTTTGCAGTAAGCCTAAAAATAAAATAAAATCTAGGATTTTTTTATTATTATTATAACTCCTACGAACCTTACACAGACTATAAAAAACAGAGCGCTAGTAGCTACACTTAAGAACCAAGTCACTGTAAGGAAAAGGAGTAATATTTTACCTATTGAAGTTGTCCCTAGATTCAACCAAAGCAAGTAAAATATTTGATTTCTTTCATGCATTTCCAGTGCAAGTGACCTCTGTATACAGCCAGGCACCTACATCAAGTGTAATGTTAGCCCTGTTAATGCAAACAAGTTTTTTATTGATCTGCTGTAGTGAAGACTTGAGCCTACACAGTAAAATAACAAGGGGAAAAATCCCTGTACGATTAAAAAAAGGATTTTTTGGTTTGAATTAGTGGCTCTTAGAACTCCCTACCATCGAAAGCTACTTCAGTCAATTTCACATAAAAGTGGAAATCTTCAACCATTTTTGCATTTATCATGATAGTCAAGTATTCCAAGGTACAAATGAATGCAACAACACCAAAAACAGACAGAAGTTTTATCCTATTAAGGCTATTCAAAGAAAAGATTTCCCCTCCTGCACACAGTGATATGGATGTAACAAACAGGCACAGTATGGAAGGTCTAGGTCACGTGGGTTTCAATAAACCATGCCTTCTTTATGAAAAAATAAGAAAATACAAAGTTAAAAGGGTAAACTTTACAAGGAAGATCAGTAAATGTGAAATCGATTTTGCTCATTTATTCCCCTAATCTTGTCATGCTGTAATCGAGTTTCAAGTTAGGTTTTCCCTGCCCCCTCACCTAGAATTTAAGCAAGCAGCATGTTAAATCACTGCAAATGGACTCTGGCTTTCAAGACCCCGAGAGAGTGTGGCTGTTCACTAATGTATATCTAAAAATAGTTTCATTTTGGGCAATGCTTTGTGCTCCTGAACAGTAAATGGAGAGCAGATTTTCAATGGCTGATCATCGTGAGATGAATTTTTCTTCAAATTGTGCCCACACTGCAATTCAATGAGAGAGATTCAAGTTTTCTTACTTTCATTCTAAACAACACCATTACCCCATTAATTTATTTCATTGTCTAAAGCATGAAAACCTGTAGGGTTTCACACCAGATGTTTTCTTAGTTGTTGCTGAGTAAGAAGGACTGGACAATTGAGAAGGCTTCTGCATTAGTCTGAAGGATGAGAAATACTTGCAAAGGTGATATTCTTTACCCAAAATCTCTTCTGTGGTTCCTTCTGCAAAGGTTCTCTCTCACCAACCAACACTGAGCTTCAGTTACCAGCACCTGCTTGTGAATAGTGCCAAATCAAATAGTACAGCATCTCCATAAGTCTGCTCTTGGAAGCTAAGGAGTTCAGCAGTTGAAGTGTAATGCCAGATATAAAAGAGGCAATTATAGTGGACTTCCAAGAGTTCAGGTTTAATAACTTTAATATTTGCATAACATTTATTTTGAGGCTTCTTTTATAACTGTGCTTCTGCTTTATGTATGATTTATCCACAAAATTTTCATCTATATGATCTTGCAAAAAACATGGGACATTTACTTGTTCTCTCTTTGTATTTTTTTAAAGTTCTCAAATGCCATACAAGCCTTGGTAGATGATCAAAAATAGAGGGCACAGAAGAGCAGGAAAAGCCTTAAGAAATTGTCTGGGCTGCTGTTTTACTGCCTCCATAGTCAAAAAACTTGTAAGCACAGAGTAGCTGTATGATTCACTCTTGTTTAATTTTAGACTGCTTTTTTATGTATCTTGAGAAAATAAACGTCAGTATTTCTTCAACAGATATTGATTCATATCCAGGTTAACTCTCTTCACTTGCCAACAGGTAGAAATTTTATTTTTTCCTCTTTGAAGCATTCTGGAATACATGAGTCATGTTGCACACTATTCGAAAACTGAAGACAAAACTGTTACAAAAAGCAGTAAGAAGTAAACAGGACAATTTAAAAGGTATTTAAAATTTTCCGGATTAAATCATGATTAAAACAGGAAGACTTAAAACATTCTGTGTATAAATATTCAAGGGACATAAAACCGATTTTTGCAACTTCAAGACCCAAAAATGAGCTGGGGAGTCCTGAAAAGCTGCCAAGAAAATTGTGCTCATGTAGAATACCAGGGGGAGAGGGAGGGAAGGATATCCAAATCACCCAGAGGCAGTAGAAGGTTGTCCTAGGATGCTTACACGTGACTGGAAATTCACAGGAAAGCCTTCCATGTAAACAGGAATCCCCAAATATCAATACAGTCACAAAAAAAAAAAAAAAACCACCTTTACATGCAGTGCTTAACTCTTCATAAGATCAGGCTGTGGCCAGTGGCAGAGCCCACAGAAGACGTAGGAGTCGCTCAACAATGTCCTGGCCCCCTGTTTGCTGCCACCAGCAGCAGGTCCTGGAGACAAAGCCCACAGTGCTGGATGTCTGCCCTGCCTCTGCTGCCAGCATGAACCCTCCAAAACCTGCATGGGCAGAGGAAACCTCACTTCTGCTGAGTGGGGCTCTGCTGAGAGCAGGGAGGGAAAGAGCAGGCTGATGACTATAAGGGGAATTAATGCTCTGAGCAGTTTAACTCCTATTCAGATTTTGACTTGGAGAGCTGCCAGGTTTCCAGGGAAGCAAGTCATACAGAGCAGCTGCTGCCCAGTTATGATCTTCTCTCTCCCCAGACTTCCTCCACAAACATAGAGCAGATCCTTGTCGGCAAGCTGGGGCTTTTTAAGGCCCCCACAGCCAAGTGAGGGCCAGAGCTCCTCGCCTGCCTACAGCTTTGGCTGTTTGTCGTCCCCAACTCTGCACTGCAAGTGGAGAAAAGCAAATTGTGTTCTGTGCAGCATGGCAGTGCTGGGTGATGCCCTTAGAAAGGGCAGTGGGGATGAAACACATGATAAACTTTCCCAGTTTGTGCACAGCCCCTTCTGGCTGAACAGTGAGGAGAGTCAGATGACTGGACCTATAGTCCAGCCACCAGCAGACAGAGCCACGCTTTGTAAACGGCATCACGCTCGGCTACAAAGCTCAGTATGACTGTTGTGCATGAGAAATTAATCCTTACAGAGGATTACATAAAAGCCATCCCACAGTCCTCCTCCTTTTTCAAGATTTTGAGATTACTTTCCCTTTCCTCCTCATCTGCCCCTCCTGCATGCACCGTGCTTGGGGACAGACATGTACCTTAGCCAGCATGAATGCAGAAAAAGTGCCTTCTTCTGAACAATGCTTTCATCTCCTTATTCCAAGACTTTTAAAGTCTTTTATGGTCAACTCTGCTCAGATTTGCCACATTACAAAAAGTGAAGCAAAACTCCTCAAAGTCAGATGTTTTGTCTCACGTCCCTTTTGAAAGAGAGCCTGAAGGCTCTACTGCTAAATACGCTACTTGCATATGTACTGCACAAGTGCATTAAACTGAAGGTCTCTGTTTCCAAGTTAAATGTTCCAAGTGCTTCACTGTACTACTTTGACAGGTATTCTTGTGACAGTTCAAAACCAGAAGCATTCCCTACCGACAAATATTCTGTACTGATTTCCTTCGAACTTCCTTGCAGAGTGCACTGTCTGATCACTGGGCTGTTGTTCTAAAGCAGAGCTACCCAAGTGAGCAGCATCCAAGAGCGATGCATGTCTGTACAGCAAAAAAAAAAAAAAAAAAAAAAAAAAAAAAAAAAAAAAAAAAAAAATTTCATCTAGTGGCCAAATTCCAGTTGCAGTTATGGTCCCTTAATGAAATTACATCTTAATGGAACTGACCTAGTTATACATTAAGACTACTGTACCTAAAATATTACATAGATGGAAACATATTCTTTACCATTTAAGCTGCAATTTGCAATATTGATTTTAACCCCAGATGAGACCTTGATCTAACTAAGTGCACTGTGAATCCAAAAATCCTGACCTCCAGACCAAACATTTGTTCTTTATTATAAGTGCAAGCAGACTGCCTCATGTTTGGGTGATGGATGTGACCCAAATCTCTCAGTTAACACTCTGGTTCAAAGAGTAATCCTGCTGCATGCAGCTTTTTTTGGTATGAAAGCTACACCAGAATGCTCACCCACACAAACTAATAACTCCAAGTTCTCAGCAACATCAAGAACCACCAGGGTATTTTCACGCGAAATAGGAAAAAAAAAAAAAAAAAAACCAAACCCAAAAGTTAGAGTTCTAGTTTGCAAACAGAAAACTTAATCTTTGATTCCTTTATACCAGAGAAATTTAAGGGGAAAAGAGTGATTTCATCTTATCTTAGAACAAACAGAATTGTTCAACCTCCCATCACAAGACCCTCCTGCCCTGATGGAGGCATTCTTGAAAGATTTGTTCATTGCAACCCAGAAGCACAGGAAACCTCCAGAGATTTATAATACCTGTGTGCTGATTCTCACTATAGCAAGTGATACCTAGACCTTCCACAGGTATTTAGGTGCTCATTCTTTACTGGTTTAACTGGGCACCTAAATGCCTTTACTCTTATTTCTGCCCCACCACCCCTCTTCCTCCCAGTACAAGAAGGTAATACTATCTCCCTGCTTCAAAGATGGTTAATGAGAATGAACTACTAAAATCATTGAGTCATTTCAAATTCTATATGATCACCTAAACTTGAGGTGATTAATTTTGAGGACTTGGGACTCAGTCTCAAATCACAGGCATAGAGCAGACCCATAGAGTGGTGCAGGCTTACTACCTGCAGTGAATGAGATTTTAAAAAGTAATTAAATCACAACAATCTGATTTAGGAATTTAAAAAAAAAATAGGAATTGTGATTCTAAGGAATAGAGGAGACAGGTTCTCTAATTCTGCCCTGTGCCTTTCAAAGAATCTCTTTAAGGAATTATTAGATTTTATATGACTGAACTACACCCTCTTTACAAAGTTGACTGCATATCTAAACCACAGAACAAATCAAATGTAGTGGACTCTTTTAATCCAGGAGAGCCTCTCTACGTGACCAGCAAGACAGACTCTCTTTGAACTGATCAATTCAGTTTGAGAGGCAGTTATAAAAGTTCATCTCTCTCCCCTTCTTGCAGACATGAAGGGAGCAGCACTGTCTCAGGACTCATACCCTGCACATCACTTTACATTAAATCATTAGAAAATAACAGCACATAGGAAGAGCAAGAGGAAGCAGAGGTAAATATTCTGCAGTACTGTAGTTACTATAAAATTCAGCTTAAAATAAGGAAATCCATAGAAAAAATAAACCTAAACAATCATAAATATAATCAAGCTCCTATTTACCAGAGTTTCAGCTGATATACTTGAATGGAACCAGCATGGTCTGCATGGAACTGGGATTAAGACTAGAGTTGCTCATTTGCCAATACTTCTGAATTGTAAATGAAAATAAAAAATATCCCAACTGCAGAAAACTTAAGAGCATTATCCAAGATGTTAACAACTGTAGTGGATGTGAAATTCATTCATTCAATGTCTAGAGACTTTACTGAACAGCAGAAAATTTAACATAAATTTTCAAAATGTCAAACATGAAAGACCACAGTCATATCTCACTTAGCATGTGACCTTTGATCAGTCATTTTCTTCTTAGCCCATAATTTCTGGGTTGTGTTTACTTACACATTACAGAGTTGCATGGAATTAACCACAGTAAGTGCTGCAAGGAACACTTACTGTGGTTGTGAGTCTGATCTCAGGAGATGAGGATAGAAAAAAAAAAAAACCAAACTTATCTTCACCACTACAAAAGACAATAAGAGTGAAGAATTCCAACACTTCAACTATTTTTGCATACCTCAGTCAGTCTTCAGGGTAAGATTCTGGAACAAAGACTTATTATTTAGTAAGCGATTTCAAAATGCTCAAGAAAGACAAAAAGAATACTACTAAAGAAAAAGCGATGGAGAAAAGTTATTTTCTAACAGGAAAAAGAAGCATCCTCTTCCCACAGTAGTTCTCCCTACTCAGTGACAATTTATTTTATGCCTACATAATGGTTTTATTTTTGAACAGGATAACATGGAAGTTCTTGGAAAGGTACTGTTTCATGACCATTATATATATATATATACATAAAAATATTTCACTGATGCAGGTAAGATCAGAGAATTCTGAATTTTGCTGACAGAAAACATGACTTTCTTCCAAGATGGCAATTAGGAAGCTTTGAAAAGATCTAAAATTTCATCAACTATATGAGCAATCACCACCAACTCACCAAACACTTTTCCCAGAACTCTGTGAGAGGAAACAGAAAAAAATAAATACCCCAGAGTGTATACATCAGCCATTGCAGAAGCACAGATTACATTTGTCCTTCAGATCAGCACTGTGCAAGTCATGAATGATACACTGGAGTCCTCCCTTTCCTCAAAACTTCTGTATGGAAGGAGAGAGTTGAGGATGCAGCAAAGGAGACGTATGCATACCTTGATGTTATCTCATATTCTAAGCAAGTATTGTTTTAAACCATTTTACTAAAACAACAAGATTATTTTGTATTACATCTGGCTTTCCACCCTTAGGCTGAGAGTCCTGTAAGGCAGTGACAGGACCTTTTTGGACAGCATCCAACTGTCAACCTCAAAATTGGGATGTTTACTTAGTGAGAATTAATTCAATTATAGTAAAGTACAGCAAATAACTGAGATGCTCTGGTTTGATTTCACAATGATGAGCTGCAGTGAAACTCTGAAATAAATGATAATGCCGAAGGAAAAATTCTTCACTGTTGTCAAGTGTTCGGAAAGTGTTAACACGGTTCATTCATTTTCAGCTGCAATACCATGTTGAAAACATACTTCTGCTGGTCTGCAGTTGATTGATGTACATTACTCATATCAGGCTAATGGCACTTTATTTTCCAACAGTAGCAAGTAATGAGTGACCTTGAGTGCATATTGTTTTGCTGAGAGGTTTTGTTGCTCCATGTACTCTACGAGCACCCCCAAGGAAATGAGGGCCCCGTATTGGTGTTTTTCAGCAAACCTCATTTCTTTCATGGCTTTCTGTAAAAGAATTTGATACAGGGATAGAAGCTAACCTAAGTGAGTAAATGAAATATTGATCCACACTACTCTGGCCTTGCCTTCACCTTGTCCCAGGGCTGTGAGTTACTGACTTTTCCGTTTTGGCTGTAATAGGAATTATTACAACAGGCCTGTGCGAGTAATTACTTGGCATGGCAAAAAGGAGGGTCCATCATATATTTCTGTAGAGACGCTAGTTTCCATCAGGCCAGCAGTCTGCTTTTTTGGCCCTGTCTTTCCTACTCCTGATTCAATTCCTTTAACCGTCATTAATCAAGTTCCTTGTCAGTAGAAGTTTATCAAAAGTATTAAGTGAGCAAGGTTGCATGGCCTCCTTAAAAAAAAAAAAAAAAAAAAAAAAAAAAAAAAAAGTCAAGAAAAAGAAGCACCAATGCAGGGCAGTAAATTTCAAAATATGGAACGCTGGTTCCATGATATATATGAGTGTCTCTTCAGCTGGAATGAGCAGTTTGTTTTAATGATAGATATTGTAGTTTGAGCCGTGATAGAATCCTTCTCAAGTTTATATGCCACAGACTATCATTTATGAGAGACCATGTGTTTCTAAATGGTGAAGGTCACGGCTGATGGCAAAAGTAAAAGCAGTGGTGATTCATTAAAAATAGTTAATAGGGCCTGCTGTTGACAGGGATAAATAGCAACACCCTGCATTTGCAACCCACAAGCAACTGGTTTAGGCAATGCTGCTTCTGTGTTTTCACCACCCCCGTCTGCCAGACAGCTGTGAACATACACAGAGACATCAGCAAGATTGCTTCCACCCTGCTAATAACAGATGCACGATGGGTTTCCAGTGTGAATGACTTCTCTGGATACAGATTTTCCAACCAGCAGCTTTGACAGACTGACTAAACATCCAGCTCACAGTGATTTGTTAGCTAATAACCAAGTTTACGCTGTACACTGAACTCTTAGGGACCAAACACATTTGCTAACTACCCTGCTGGGATCCCATCCTTCAGCTGGAACACCAGCTGATGTCCCAGGTGAGCCCACGACATAAGTGGAAGTTTTGCTGCATAAAGGACACCAGGATCTCACAGTCTTGGAATGACTACAATACTTATGACCTTTACTGAATCTTCAATCAGAAAAATGCAATTTCCTTAAGGTATTTTTGTGCTATTCAGAAAATGAACTCTCAAAATTCAGTTAGAAAGAAAATATTTTAACTGGTTGTTGTGAAGCTGTCGCTTTTTTTGGTTTGACTATATTTTTAAAATGCAAACACACAACAATCATCATTGAAACAGAGATATACTCCACTTAGTAAAGTTTACAAATGTAGGTTGCCAAACAGATTTGGGGTTGCACTTTAAAAACAGAGTTTGGTGAATGGACATGGACACATGGACACAACTCTACAGCACCTACCAATGATAGCCTATGGATTGCCTATGGTTTTGTCTGACTGGTTGTTAAATACAGAGGGAAACTATTAATATATACAATATTAGTATTGACTTTAGATAACAACTAATTTATAGTCATTTTTTTCCAGACTAAAATACTGGAGATGTGGTTCACATTTAATTTTTGATCCTCCTTTGCCAACCTATTCTGTCCCTCCTGGGACATTTCCCTACCTAACACATTAAAGTGGGCTATTACCATTTATTTTAGGAGAAAAATTTGTTGCTCATTCAGCTCAAGTCATTTCCTCCTCAACTATTTGTCTCAACTATTTAGAGAGTTCCATTTCTTAGCTGACCTTGAAGCACCATCAAAATGAATACAATTAATGACTTCCTTACGAGCTGATCATGCACTGCTTGAGTAGACACTGGAACAGTGCAAATAACAGCAGCAAAGGAAAAAAAACTTAAAAAAGGAAAAAGAAAGAAAAAAATTTAAATCTTCTGGCTAATTAAAATTAGTAACAAAGAGAGAAAATGAAAGTGAATCCATTAAGGCTTGGTTAATTCTGCCATCGCCAGTCCTTTCTTCTTCACATGATACATATGCTTTGCAGCTGCCTAGATCAGAGCTGAAATCCTGTAATTACAGAAGCTCCCTGACTTTCTTTCCTCTTCCTTTACTGTGGAAAAAGAAGGTTAATTTTTCCTTACTTGATTGCTGAATACAAATGTTTTTTTAAGCAAGCTAGGAAATGGGTTCATGTTGTCTAGCTGATAACTCTTCTTAAAATGTAGTTTTGTCTCAAATGTTTTTACCTTTTTTAGTCACTGATTAAATGCTGTTTCCCTTGGCCAATCATCTGCAGAAACAACACCAGCCTCTAAATTAGAGAGGCAGACATTGAAAAATATTTGATTACTAAATAGAAAGGTAAATGAGATATCTGTTGTGATTATTTTAAAGCTCATCTTTCAATACTTCTATAAAAGGATCAGTTACCCTAATATAGTCATCTTGAGAAAGACAGTCTGCAGTGGTTACAAATTGACTTTTTATGGAGAAAATAAGACTGTTCCTAACCTATTGCACTGATATTATATTTTGTTAATATTTTATGAAATAGAAGTCCTCCCATTAAGGGTGGCAAATTGCTTTATAATTATAGCACTTCGCACACTAGAATGACTACTTCATTTTATGGAAAAAAGCTCCAAATACAATTTCATTATCATCCAGTGTCTTTTCAGCCTTCTAAGGGTTTCAGCAGAAAGCACTGTCATATGCATCTCTAATATTTCCTTTTTTAAATATTAGTTCAATTTAAAGAAAAGAAAATTATGACTCCTGTTCCATTCTGCTCACTGTTGATGAAATAGTTGTGTACAATGAACATCTGTACCTAGATCCAGAAGAGTCAAATGAAGAGCGTGAACAACTAAAAAATATGAACCTTTTAAACTTCTGCATTCCAAGGTTGATTTATATCAGTTTGAGCACTGAGTTACCTCAAGTGGTTTAGAAACAGATTTAGTTAAATCTGTGCAAGTCCCTGGTGCAGTCTCTCTTAAATCAGTCTAAGAGATACTTAAATCAATTTAGCCTGATGTGGTTTATAGATCTGAATTGGTTTCTAGACCAACTTAGTTAAAATAGGTATCCAAGTTGTAATCAGACAGTGTCCCAGTCAATCATTTTGATCTCAGTCCAAATCAGCACACTTTTGTAGTTGTCACATGACAGCAAAACTGTAACACCAAAGAATTTTTTTCATGTTTTCTCTTTGAAGCTTTTGATAGAACCATTAAAGCCTTCTGCTGGAAGGCATCAACTGTCTGGCATATGTACAGTCTTGTCTCCTGCCAGTGACTGCAGGCCTGTAAGCTCAAAGGTTATTTGATTTCCACTGGAGTGATTTGCTTGTCAGCAAGATCATCACTGCAGCACTATCAATACTGCAATATCAAATCTATATTGCAAATGAAAACTCAACTGGTATGTGTTACTGGCAAATGTGGTCAGTAAAATCTTCTGATTCTAGAAGCATTAGTTCTAAAATACCCTAATTTAAACAGCTATCAATCATAACAAACTAACAAACAAAGCTCCACCTTCCTCAACTGTAAGAGCTTTTTGGAATGATCACTAGAGAAAACATTGACTCGATACAAACAAAGCAATAGTCAAGCAGAAAATCACCCCAAACTCAGCACAAACAGAGATGCTTTGAACATCAGTAAGCCTGAAACGTAGCCTTTGGGCACTGAAGGTTTCAGCCAACTTGAATGTCAAAGTGAGAGCAAACTGATTGTCCCGACATAAGCCAAGACTGTCCTGACACGTCCAAGACTTAAGGATCAAGAAACTCCAATTCTTTAGTACTGTGAACCTTTCCCTAACACCACATAAAATATATAAGATTTGGTTTGCTTTTGGTTTGCTGTTTTTTGGGGGTTTTTTTCCCCCTCTATACACAAAGAGTAAATCTTCTATTTTTACTTTCTTTTTTTGTCTCTTCCCCCCTCTTTTGATTAGTGCCATCACATCTTGTCCTACGGTTTCTTGTCCTACAGTTTTAATTGCTAACCAGTGAACTTCAGTGCTTGAGGAAGGTGCAGGATGCATCTTCTGCATCTGCAGGATAAATGTCATTTCCTCCATGTGTGGAGCATTGTCCCTGCACCACACATGTTTAATAAAGTCTGGTATTTACTTGCCAAGAAGGTACAAAAATAAGTTGCATTTAACTCTTCCAGTGCCATTATGTTTTATGAATTTCAGTCCTTCACAGCTAGTTTACTGCATAGAAATGCTTGGCTAATTTAAAAAAGTAAATTCTCCCTGTGGCACAACTTGTATGGTCAGACACAGAAGAAAATGTGTCATTATTTCTGTTAGGAAAATTGGTCTAGCTAATGGATTTTCATTTAAATATACTTCCCAGTTAAAAAAATATTAAAACCAACAGAACTCTAAATTCTGGACTAAGGACATTAAAACCTAGGCACACCTTTCTATTCCCTTCTGTCTCTCTCTGTAGATGAAATGTAATTTGGGCTTTCTTTCAAAATAAGCAAGCAATATATTGCTCATTTGAGATTTTATGAGGTTATTCTTCTGTGATAATAATTTTATTATTATATAAATTATATAAATTACATATAATATAATTTATATTTTATATATATATACAAATCACTCAAAGGCAGAAATAAAAAATATTCTGGGCTGAAATTATTCATGTCCTATTTTTTTGCCTAACATAGTTGGGCATGATGCTGTTGGGCTCTATTTTAGGGGACTTAAAAGTCTGAGAGATGTCAGAAGGACATCCAAGACACTGAGTTGGCAGATGAAGCTAAGGCAGCACACTGAAAGGTGTCTGAAACTTGCCTTTGTGAGTGCTTTAAGAGAGTTATGAAGGTCTTGCTTATTTTCAATTGTTTGTTACTGTCAGGGACAGATTCCAGTGAGTTTTTTGATATTTGCTAGAAGCTCAGGATCCCTGCACTCTGAGAGTGGAAAGGATATCAGTGACAGAAGATGTCTTTTCCCATCTAGACTATTAGAATGCAAGCCAAAGATCAATTACTATTTTGGTTTAAATACTCCCCCACACAAGACACTTCCACATCTCATTCATTGTTGCATTTACAGACTGGAACATAAATGGCTTCAGATTTCCGTTGTAGAGGAAGAAAGTTTGAGGCATCATGGTGATAGCTGAAAAGAGAAGGAGGGAGGAGATGTTTTTCCCAGTCTTGTTTCAGCCTGCAGACCCCCTTCTTACATGGTATCTGGCTCTGGGATGATATCACTTGGATGTAAACCCAGACCTTTCCCTGATTCCCAAATTCTATTACATACTACAATTTGAATACATCAGGACCCTTAGATTATTTCTGCACTGGCTCTGTACCAATATAAGCACTGGCAAAAATTCAAAACATTTTTCAGGGAATGATTAATTGTATAAGTGTTCTGAGATGTACAACAAATATTCACTCATTTGAATGGCCCTCTCAGGCTCTTGTTAGCTAAGATGACTTTGCAAAAGCTTAAAGAACATTCTGACTGATTTCAAACAAAAATGTAGGGTGCACACACTGCAGCCAACAGTCCCCCCAGTATAGATCAACTGATGTCTGTTCCTTTCTGATTTTTTTTCTCTTTTTATTTTCATTCTAGTAACATAGCTTTTGCTGCTATAAACAAAAAGGTGATACAAATACATATTGAAATGCAGCACATTACATTTCCCAGCACCTTTCGGTGGCACAAAACTGCTAATGGCTAAAAACTGCTACTATTGAGAGTCTCCTGCTTCCAGCAGAACAAAGAATAGGAGGAGCTCATCACACTTAAGTCAAAGGCTTACTTTAACTTTATGTTCGTTTCTGCTTATATCCCATTACAAAAAAATATGCACCTCTTTAAAGATTGTTTTGGGAAAACAGATAGATAGATAGATAGATAGATAGATAGATAGATAGATAGATAGATAGATAGATAGATACTGCCACAATCCAAAGTAAATATTTGTACTTTATGGTAACGAACAGTGCATCACAGCCTACAGGCTTTTTCTCCCTCTTTTGTTTCCTGTTCTCATTAAAATATTTTTAAATTAAAATGTCATTGGTATGTCAGATTATTTCACCCACATTCAACTCTCAGATGCTCATTACTCTTGTTCTTCAGACAAATGTTGGTCTAAGAACAAAAAGCCTTTTTCCCCTAAGGAGAAGACAGATATAATAATAAAAAAATAAACTAACTCATCAGCAAACCCCATTCAATTCAGAATATTGTTTCAAGTGTTCTAGTATTAATTTAATACTCTAAAATTGCAATATTCACTTAATTCTAAGCACTACCTTAAATTTTCTTCAGTATACATTGGTATATGGAAAATAACCTTTAATTAATATACTGAACAAGGCCATGGAATTCTAAAACCAAAGAAATTAGAGAAAATCTGATTAGAGACAGATGCAGAAAAACTACTCATAGAAGCAAAGTACATGAAATCAAAGGCCTGGAAATCTAATGCTCCAAGCCAGTGCTCTCAACCCGACTGTTTAATTAATGTTTTTCCAATCATCATTATTCCTACATGAATCTCCATAGCAATTATTAATCCCTAGATAAATTATTAGCACACACACGTATGTATTCATTCTAATCGAGAGAATCACGCAATTGAGAATTGAAAGCCCAAAAGGACAAATACCTGAAGCAGGTTGAATTTTTGAAACTCTAAGGCTTTGTATCCAAACTTCATTAGGCAGAGAAAACCCAACTAAGCCTTGATATACATATGAAACTCGTTTCTGCCACCTGCAAGTAAGGATGCCTAACTGTAAAATTGAAATGCAAAATGTCTGATGTGTTTTAGGGTGGCCCACTTGGTAAGAAGATATAATCACAGCAATGACTTGCAGGCTCTTTGTGTCATTTTTCAGACACTGAAAAGACTGCTGATACTATCAGTGGGCAAATTTATTGAAAAAAAATCCACAATTGGAGACTGAAGTTTTATCACCTTAGTTCTACATTACCCACATTCATAAAGGCTAACGACTTCAAAAAGCACAGTAAACGCAGCTGCATCTTTGAGTTCACCCATCATGACCACAAACGTGGGTCCTGTCCTAATTTCCACACTTGGGGAGACAGTACTCTGTTTTATATTGGTCAGGAGCTCATTTCTGCCATGCACCTGAAGGGGCAAGAAAATAATCTCTCTTCTGACAGTAATAGTCACAGTAAGTAAAACATTCAAATGCCGCCTTAAAATTGGCAGATTATTTAAATTATTGTCTCCTGTAAGTTTAGGTAAAGTCAGATACAGCTTTTAAAGCCTGTAAATTGAACCCTTTATTTTCAGAGGCTTTTGGGTCATGGCATGACCCAAATCAAAATAAACGTGTAGGTAATTATGAAACAGAAATTTCAAATCAGATTCCATCTTTCTGATCCACAAAGCCCATTTTTTTCCCTAGTGCTTTCCTTTAAGCCAAGTAATTAGTGCTTTATGAGACATCCTAATAGTAAAACTGAAGCTCCATCTGTGACTGTTTATACAACCTGCATTCCTCATCATGTATTACTAGTGGTGCAAAAGAGAATGACATCTATTGCACATTCCTATATTTTCTTGGGGTGAGGCTTTTTTTTTTGTTTACAGAAGAATGAAATGTTGCCAAAATAGTGCTTTCAGAAATAGCTGTAAATTGCCACCAAAAAAAGTAAAAAAAGCATTTTTTCACAATATATATTTAAATACTAATTTGTCAGGCTCTCCCTTAAAATATCCTTAAGACAGGCAAATAATATTTCTGTTCTGAAGGAGGTAGAGTGCCTACAGACACAAATACACACAGAAAGGAAACCTTCCTTTTCCTTCTCTAACAGCTTTTTGAAGCTTGATTTTGAAACATTGCAGAAAACAAAAAGAAACCATTAACTGAAATATTGTCATATTACAAGAAATAAAACATTTTTACAAGCCTTGAATTCAATGGCAAACACGCAAGCAGGGCAGAAGCGGTGGAGGAAGTTTCCCCAGCCGGAAGCTGTGCTGGCACGGCTGGCAGAGCAGTCTCCCCTCTCTCCACCCCAAAGAGCAGGGTCTTTGTCTTCCAGGCTGCCTGGAGGGGAGGGTAAGCAGTGCCACGCTCCCTGGAAGAGCAGCACCACCAAAATCTGTGTGAGCACAAGGGGATGTGTGTGAGTGGCCCAGCCCGGCAGCCACTCCAGCCAGCCCAACTTCCAACAGCTATGCACTGTATAACTCCAATCCTGAGCCTAACAGGGTTTAGTTGAAGAGGTAATAACAAGGTGCTTGACTGGTGCTATCCTGCTTCTGAGACCACGTATGCATGCCAGCTTTTAAAAGTTGTCACAGACATATCCAGACAAGTTTCAAACACCTTGATGTTGATACAGAAATACAGCTTGAGCTTCTTACAACAGAGTTTAGCTGATCATTTTCAGTTTGGATGTAAAGCCAAAGTGCTGTTAATTCACACTATCCTACCCATAGCTATAATTAATGCCAGTATGGC
Organism: Cettia cetti; assembly: GCA_013401135.1. Lineage (NCBI taxonomy): Eukaryota > Metazoa > Chordata > Aves > Passeriformes > Sylviidae > Cettia > Cettia cetti. The sequence continues at coordinate 18,216 of VZUI01035454.1, read as the reverse complement.
AGATATCATCATACCCCAAGAATTTGTTTGGTATCCATATGAGTGTGTCCACAAACATCTTGCTGCCAAGTCTTGTAGCTTCAGAAGCAAATCAGTCACCTTCACAGAAACACACTCTAACACCAACAAAGCTTTCACTAGCTACACTTTCTCCTACGTAGGGGGTATATTTTTACTTAGAGCCAGCTTTTTTAGGCACCAAATAAAAATACCCCTCTAAGGAGGAGGAAGTGCAGTTTGGTTTTAAATCCGGAGCATATTTGTCACAGATAAATAAACATATCGTTTCAAAATAATATCTACCTAGACATATTCTCTAAAGGGTTTCAAATTAGTAAACAGAAATTAGGTTTTAGCATGTAAAAGGCTGCTCTAAGTACTTCCCCATGCTCCATCTCCATTTTGGCTCCCACAGGGCCTTTGTCCATCCCAGAAATTTCTTGTCCAGAAGAAGGCTAAGACTTGAACGCACAACCACAAAGAAATTACACTACTTTTGACTGAAATCAGACCTGAAGTTCAAATAATTTTTAACAAAAGACATCTAAAAGAGGCGCAGTGTTCCCAGGGCACTACCTCATCCCTCTCCAGGTGCGCTAAGCCACCGAGGAGTGACGGGTGGGGTGGTCTGCCCTGATGGCAGGGTGGGACCAGTACCCCGGCCCTGGAAAAGGTGAGCTCCCTCCATTGCCACAGAGCCTTCGAAAGTTGCTGTTGTCCCCCACACAGGAAAAAGATTTGCTGACTGAAAAACAGACGGGGCAGAGTCAGCCTCGCTATGCCCTGGGAGGAAGATGCAGCCATGTTCTTCCTCGTCCGACTGTGCCGGCCCCTCCAGAGGCTCCGGGAGCCTGCGCCGCTTGCCCGCCAGTCATCACACAGCACAAACCCCATTCCAGTGACTGCTCCTGCTCGGGCACGGCTGAGCCACTCTTGTCACTTGGCTTGGAGTCACTGCAGCACCCCCGGCCGGGACATCGCTTCTTTCCCGTGACAGGACCTGATCGCCACACTCCGAACTGTGCCCAGCCAGGGGCAGCTGCCGGTCCCGCACAAGGAGCAGCTGGGATCAGGACTGTGGCCCCGGGGCATTTCCCCTGCTTTGCCTCGTTCCCACAGACCTGGCTCACCTCAGCTGGCATGAGCTCCCTCCCCACTTGCGGGCATTGCTCAGGGAAGGAGAATCTCCATGGCACCTACAAGGCAGCTGCTGTGCAGGAACCTCGCTGTGCCCCAGAGATGCTCCCCGAGGTAGAGCCTGCAGCTCTGGAGCCGTGAGAAGTCCCAAAATGTTGCAATGCACTCCAGCACTGGCACCTTTTTGATGTGCCTAAGCTCAGACATTGAATGGGTCACACGAATGGTTATTTTTCAGCATCGTACTCCAGACTCCTGAGAAGGCTGCTCATACATCATGCAGTATAAAAGCTAATACAATTCCTGGAGCTGTACTACATGGCCAAGGTCAGGAACATTTTCTCTGCTCTCGCACTTTTTGAGCACTTAACAAAAGCTTACCTTAAACAATCGGTTTGTTATGATAAGGAGGAAACAGCCCACAATCCTGAGGAGCAACAGGATTGTATTTATTGTTTTAACCTTTGCAGGCAATGAGAGTTAAGAATGGAGAAATCCAAGGTAATGCACAATTAAGGGGCTAATTTGCATGATTATTTTTCACGATTTCTCACACATATCAAGCACTACTTACAAATGGCCTGCTAAATACCAATTTGTAAATACAGATACGGGATTTGTGCACAGCAGATACCTTGCCTAGTTTGACTGCACGGCTACAATCCCAAAGCACTATGAAATAATGAATGTGTGGAAACCAGAATGCAAGTATTTAAATAATTCAGAACTACTGTACCCAATCCCAAAATTTTGCTTTATATATTCTGAAAAAATACACCCAATTCAAAAGTCTTCTATTAAAATGAAGTTCTAGGAAGAAAAACCTGTTAATTTACGAGCCTTCTATTCCTGAATAATACTATTTTTTATGTCAATATCCACAAATGTATTGCTTTAATATTGATAACGACTACTAGTAACACATTTACAAATGCTACTTAAGAAAAAGTGGAACATAATTAAATGCAATATTAACAAATAAAAGCATGAATTTGGGGCATCTGAATGTCGGCCTTCATCTTGAAATAAATTAAAAAACCCCCCAAACAATACATACAGTACTTTGCCCACATTGTAATTTGTCAACTGTTGAGGAAATTGGCATGTCTTTTCTGCTGATTTATTGGTTAATCCCAACAATTCATTGCAGAAAAGGCCAACGATGAATTACAATGTGAGGAAAAAATTAAACAGCACATTTTAAAAGTGTTTAACTACACAACCCGTAAAGCAAATTTCAAAGTTCTCATATACCTAGCTAAAATATTTTGGGCACTACAGTAGACAATATTTTCTTTCTGTTTTCTGTGTTATATCCTCTATAGTAGCTTTTCTACTATTGATTTCAAATGTTTGAAAAATATACACTCCTTGGGTTCCCAAAATATAAAACATGAAGGGCTGCTGAAGCTATTATGTTGATTTTCTAGGTACTGGGACTCTGGGCATTTCTATGCATCAACTAAACTATTATTAAATTATTTAATTTAAACCAAAAACTCTTCCTGCTTATTGTAATGATTTTTTTTTTTTTTTTTTTTTTAGCTAGGATGAAGGTTTTGAAATAAAAATACCCCAACACAGGACTATGCACTTCTAGACTTATCCCATTTTCACATAAAATAGCCTGCACTCCTTTAAAATACCATTATTTTAATGTAAGTTCCTAGAGAAGTGTAACAAAAGTCAGAGGTAGAGAGTTTCTTGAATTCTGAGGGGAATCAAGTGAGGCACCAGGGAAGGCAGGAGTCCCGGTCCCTTTCCCTGTCACTCCTACACACACACACAGCCTCCAGCTAGGGCCGAGCTCTTAGGTTTGATACTGGTTGTCACATTGTGTTCTCAGCTTCAGCTGATACATGTAAAATACTGGTAATTAGAGTTTGCTATCTCGTAGGCATTACCGTGCAAGAAGTGGAAAATAAGGAACACCTTCAGCTGAGGTAATAAAAGCCATGCAAATTAAACCGCACTTGCTGCTTTGGGACAGAATCCAAAGCCTAACTGTAGTCAATGGGAGTCTTGAAAAAGTACAGCAGGTTTGGAGCAAACGCTTTTCGAGGGCAAGCCTACACTGCATGACAGAGAATTGTGCAGAAAAATACCAGAGGCTGTCACCCTGTTCTTTTTAGCCTTCTGATAGCTTACATTTTTGTAATGGAGTTTCTCACGCATTTTCATGTAAACAAAATATTGTTTGATGTAACTGTATCTTATTGTTGACATTCCTCTCTTGGGGAGGTGAAATTTGATGGATTTCTAGTTTGACCAGTGTGCTTGGAGAGGTGGCAACCTTCATCCTCCAATCCCTGGTCATTGCCCAAAATATATATAAACTGAAGTAACAAATAAACTTCCTTCTTCCTTTTCCTGCCCTGACAGCTTGCATGTGCGTGTGTTCATTGTGTGTCCTATAAAGACAAGAGGCAGCTTACAGTTTACATCTGGTCTATACCCTCAGCTTACAACCTTTTCTTAGGTAAGACTTTTGAAGAGAACATTGGGCTCCACTGTGGCTCCACTTAGGTCTTCTGTCTCCTGGTGCTTCTTTTTGAGAGCTGTGCCAGATTCTCAATAACTAGTTTTCAACCTGAATTTATTCCATGCGAAATTATGCCCATTTGTTCTCCCACCAGATCTGCATTAGTTTAATTATTGTTTTGGGTATGTAAGGAACATGATTGTTTATGGGTTGCATCCCTTAATTTTGGCCCTAAATTATTTCTGTTGTAACTCTGTCTGATGCTCTGTAATTAGGAATTTGATTGCCCATTTCATTGGAATTTTTTAAACTGAAGTTCCAGAGTTTTCCATTCCCTGAACTCAATTCCCAAAACTCTTCAGAGCACTTCATTTCATTGATCCATCCTCAAGCAATATATTTCTAAAGTCTTCCCTTCTGACATTACTTTGATGTTCATGCACCTTCTTCCATATAATTTAAACTGAATCACTTGTGATCACTTCTTTCAAAGTTATCACCTCCGCATTCCCTTTAAGTCACTATATTTAAATCTAAAGCATCATCATGTGGTTGGACTCCACATAGCACATGCAAAAACAGATTTTGCCACCTTGAGAATAAGTATAAAATGCTTTCCAAGACAGAATTCACTGCTTCTGTGTATTTTCAGGCACAAAGCATCACCTTTATTCTGCTACCAAAAGTAAGAAAGCAAATCTCATTTTTGCCATGGCCACCCACTCTTGGAGGAGTGAACCCATCAGAATTTAGTGAAGAGCAGTGAAAGGTGAGCTCCAGGTGACCTTACCCAGTGTCACTGTCTTGTCATCTTCTTTTGCACTCCCACACTGCTCAGCTGTGGTAAAGAGCAGCTAGCAGTGAGGAGCCACCATAGGCTGAGTTCCTGGATTATAGAGTGCTGTCTTAAAGCCTGGACAAAAACCATCCCTGCGTCTTGCTCCAAGCACTGTGAGCAAAGTGACCAATGTGTGGCAGACAGTAGTGGTATATGAAACATGCTGGGGCTTTCAGGAGAACACCAGCTCCACTGATTAACCAGCACTTTATTTATATTTAACATTTAGCCAGATGGTCCTTTTAATTGGATAATAATGCTATACTGTGTATTTATTTCAGAGAACAGACATGCTTAGTTTAAAAATAACAATAAAAAAATCAACAAAACTCAACCCAAATACAGACAATAAATTCTGCAGAGTCCACAAATTGGTTTTCTTATTCTAGTTATTATTTCTGTAAATTTCAAAGTATTTTCCTTGCAACCAGTCAGTGGGCTATAACTAAAACACAGAACCTGAGAAAGAACAAATTTCTAAAAATAACAAGACATTCTTTAGAGCAAATATTCTAAAATAACAAATAGCTGTTCAGTTAGCTCTAAAAATTAATGCCACTTTTCACCCTCACACAACAGGCTAATGTGTCTAGAAATATCACAGCAATCAGAATACAAGACAGAAACTCTAAAAAGAAAAGAGCTATTTTAAAAAAATGAGGAAATCTGGGGTTTGGGTGAGGTTTTTTGGTTTGGTTTTGCAGAGCTGGGTTTCTTTTTCATCTTTTTTTTTCTTCACAAACTCAGGTACCAGTTTTGGGTTCCACCTAGCCCAGAATGCTTGACACAAGCCAGTAATACCCATGACTTTCCAAGAAGGGAGAAAAACTCCTGCAATTCTAAAAGCAAACACCTCCTGTACAATTGAAATTTTTTATCTGTTGAGTCTTCAATAAACTCACACACTGCAAAATTTGGCAAAACATCACTGTAATCCTGTATTTTTGCCTGTTGCTGAAAAGGACTGTCATGCAGACAATGCTTTTTGAAAACCAACATCATACCAACAAAACCCAAGCAAGGACACACATGCAAAACTGAAATCATTATCAAAGTAATTTACCAGAAGGTTTAATTTGGGCCATCCAAGACTTTATGGCCAAAACTAATAGGAAATTTGTGAGAGACCCATCAAAATAGAGAGGGAAAAACCATTTTTGAAGGTGAATATTCTTACTTGTCAGATATAAGCAGCATTTTCTAGTAACAGCAGCGTAAGGCCAGATTCAATATATTTTTCTGCTTAGGGAAATCTGACCCTTCATTTCTCACTCCACAAACCAAACTCACATCCAGTCTCTGCCTATGTGCTCTCAGTTTCTGCTGTTGATACTCCTTCAGTTAGAACAAAAGATATAAATATTTAGTAAGACAAAACCAAACCAAAATAAAACCTCCATAATCAGAAAGAAAATGAGTCTGTTGCCTAGTCTTACAGTCAATTTTCTGAGAGATCCAACTTCAAATTTATATGGAAAAAGTAGTGCAGCCGTCCTTTTTGAGCTCATATGATTTGCTCAAATTTCCCTTTTCATTGAGGTGAGACAATAAATAGTTTAGATTTGCTCCAAATGAAAGTAAGTTTTTTACTAGCACCTTTTGCCCTTGGCAGGCAACCTGAAAACTCTAATTAAAAAGTTATTGTCAGATGCTTAATTGTGATTGCCATCAAGAACCAACAGGATTACCAAGAAGAAGAGGTACAACTATGAAGTCCATCTGCTGGCTGATAGTCTAGAATCTAGAAGGGAACTATTATATCCCACCAACAAATCACATTCCAAGAAATCACACCAGAGCACGCAGCATCTGTCAGGGTATTACTGGGAAAGGTTATTATTTGGGCCAGGTTGTTATTGGGAAGCCTATTGACAGCTTATCAGCATGCATTCCTCAATACTGCCTCTGGGGAACTCGGCTGCACTGAGCGAGGAAGCGCAGAGACATCACCCTGAAACAAACCAGTGACAGGGCAGATGAGGAAAGCTGCACACAGCAAGAGCTGCTAGCACAAAAACCTCACCAGAGCACGAGTCTCACCAGAAGGTGAACTCAAGAGATGCACCTGAGAACTGTATGAAGGGACAAAACAGACTCTCCAAGAGGCTGCTGTGGCACTACTCAGCAATTTAAAAAATGACAGAACTGTGACACCAGAGTGGACACTGAAGAGCTTTTGTGTGTGTAACACAATGACATCATTTCACTTGCAAACTGTGTATTTCACATCCAGTGCTTCTGTCTTGTACACACAGATCCTCAGCTTTTCAACAGCAATGTCATTTATGAGCACCATATGCACCATGTTATTTGATAGAAATCCCATATTTGTGTGATGTCATTAGTTCAAGATAACTGCAGAGGTATTTGATTTATCCTGTAAGAACAAAAACTATGCAATCTCATTTCCACATTATTTGAACTCCTTAGCTGCTGTTTATTTCTTACATTGAGAATTTTATCATCTTTCCAAACTTGACATCAGCAATCACTGCTCATTGCAATAGGTCATTTCCTTGGTCCTTACTCTGCTGCTCCAAGGGAGTTTATGGGATCTACAGCTCTGCTATAGCAGCAGCTGGGGGATCCCCAAGCGTGGGGACAGTGCTCCATGGTCCAGGTCAGCCATCCCTGTGCTACTCTGCCAGCTTCTGCAAGAATTCTGGCGCTCAACAGCATGGGAAGGGCAGTGGAGGTGGAGAGGGGAGCACAGGAAAGCCAGCACAAACCATGGCATGCAGCACCCAAAGGGGACACAGTCCCTTGGCAATAGCTGGGAGCTAACTGAGGACAGTCCAGCAGCATTGCTCAAATACTGGGAGCCTCCCCAGAGTGGCCATGGGATCAAAGGTTGCAACAAAGATGGTTTGAAATATAAGGCACAGTTGAAGAATAATCTCACAAAATGTATGAAGTGCCCAAATTCATTCTGATTTTAATGCTTATTGATTTTACTATACTGTTCTTCCATGTTGTCTAGTAGCAGTTTATAAATGTTTTATGTAAAATAAATAATTCAAGAAAGACACTGCTTTCTTCAGTAAAGTTTATGACATCATGAGAGCTACTTTTTGTGACTATGCTGACTGAAATGATAAAAGAAAAAGGAAAACTGGGATCTAGACATTTCAAACGTGACCATTTTCTAAATCACAGTTCTTTTTCTGTTGCAGCAACACCATGTAAAAAACTGTATTAGCTATATACTATTTATTTTATATCTATATACAGATATTAGGTATAGTTCTGTCCATTTCTGGCATAATTTTTAACATTTTTCCTCCTCTCTGATTCCAATGCCAAGTCCTTACATTTAGCAGATTACAGTTTGTTGAATTTTAATAAAATATTTTCTGTATGTCCCCTCATGCTGTTCCTTTTCTTCTACTGTGTCCAGTAGCACTTCCATTACATCAAAGGGAGAACCTGCAAACTGAAAGAGGCACTTCTGACTTAATTAAAAAAAATTGGAATCTGTTTTTTTAACACAATTTTGGTCTACTGACTTGGCAACAGCCAACAATCATAATGGTTAAAACTCTTTCTAATAAGATTATACCTGTCCTTATTTACACTGTCCCTGAAAAACCTTTCTGTCAATTCTTGTGGACCACATTATAAGATTGAAAATCTACCTATACAATATCTTTAACAGTGGTGTCTCAGTGTCAATGTGTTTTATGTCAGCACATTAACATTTACACTCATCACTGAAAGGGAATTAATAGATTATAAACCACGGTTTCATGTCTGTATTTTTTACAGCTGTAAACCCAGCTCTTAATCCTTCCATTTAGAATGATTCCTGACTTTACAGAATCATTGCAGCACACTGAAAATCACATGGAATGAATAAATCCCGCCTGAGGCACACACACACTCAGATAGTGTCGTGCAAATCTTGCTGCAGGTCATCATAAAGTCAGAATGCTCCTCACCTCCCAGGAGTCTGTCCTGGAAGGCAGACAGAGAGACACAGGAAAAGAGACTAAGAGCTGGAAGCATTCCACTTGGCTAATTTTGTGTAGAAGGATTTTCTTATGCATTTTTACAGTGGTCTTCAAATCTATTCAAGACACAGTAGAAACTCAAGGATAACTCCACTTTCTTGAAATTTAATAAGCCTATGGGCAAAACTCCCCCTCACCTTCAAGAAATCATCTCAGCATTTTATAACAGAATATTGCTGGGCTTCAGATAAACTCAAACCTCACAAAGAGCAAGTAAATAAAATGAGAGTTTCTGTTCACTTCTCAGTGAAAATACTGAGCCATTAAATGTCAAATGCCATTTACCATCTTTCACTACCTTACTCACTAGAGCCTACTACTTGCAAGTTCCTTGGCTCTGATTGTGACAGCACTGTTTTAGAGATGTTAAAAATGCTAAAAGTGCTGAGTGAATGAATAAAACAAGTAAAAAAAAAGCATTGTTTCAGAGAATAATGAAAGTCATTAGCATTTTTTTCATCATTATTGCTTAACAATCCGACAATTTGGTCTTATACATCCATACATTATATTCTTGTCATATTTTTTAAAAGTGACACAGTCTGAGGGCAGGTAAAACCCAAATCCTGTCAAAGACTGAAGCGGGGTTAACAGCTGGAAAGCATAATTGATCTTTACTGCAGCTGATAGAGTCGCACACATCAGTGCTGAAACAGACATTTCCAAACCACAGTGCAGTTGGATAAGAATCTTCTCATCTGAGGTACAAGCACAGAGATTACAGCTGGCAGCAGTAGGAAAGAGATCCTTCTGTCAGAGAGCAAAGTCACTTTGTGAAGGAATGGGAACCCTATGCTAATGCCTGCAGAGATTATAGCAGCAGTAGGAATAGTTACGATCATTGTTTAATCTTCTGAATATAATAAGCCTTTCTCTCTTCTAACTTGCTCTTATCCATTCAGAACTTGAACACAATTATCCAATGTGCAGTGGTAACTGATGGGCAAATGGTACCAACCCAGAATGATGAAGCAGCACAAATCCAGTTCCATTCTGCACTAAGCATACAAAATACACCTCTAGTATTACATCAATGTTGCTATTACTTCTTTTGGTAGCATTTGAATGAGAATTCAGAAACCCCCACCACACAGTACTTATCAGCCTTAATTCATGGTCTGCTGGGTGGAGGCTTTACTGCAGATTCATATTTGGGGTGTCTGATCTGCCTCTGGAAAAGATACACACTTTTTTTTTTTTTCCCTCATTGCCAGTATTTATCTCTGCCAGTTATTCCAAGCTGTCATTAACACTTAGAAATCACATAATTGAAGACTAGAAGTGTATATAAACCTTAGGAAATTGCTGCTGGGAAATGTTTCATCTTTACTGACTCCAAGTGTGCATGGCCCATGAGAAAGAGAAATTAAAATATTGGCATGCAAATGCACAAGAGACTTGTAGAGCACAATTTCTGCCTGACTCATTTGAGGGAAATTCAGTGCCCTGCACATGGCCAGGTGACTGCTGAGCACACTCTGTAGCAATCTAACCACATTCTCCTGCCTTCTACACTCAGTCTTGGGCAGGGATCAAGATGTTCAAAAAACAAAACATCAATACCATCACCATGACACCAGGACACGTGGCTGCTTCTTATTTCCATGGCTCAGGGCAGTGTCTGCAGCAGCAGCAAGACATTCCCTGTAGCTGGTAAAGTGTTTAATCTAAAACAAAATTGCAATTAAAAAAAAAAAATTCCCAAGTCTAAGATGACCAGCTACCTCAAAACTGAGCCCTGATATTATTTGCTTCCTCAGAACTGGTTGTCCTAAAGTTCCCAAGGGCCACAAAGGCAGTGCAGGTAGCCAAAAGAATGAATAAAAACAGGGGCTTTGCTTGTAGAATGAGAACTCCCAGCAGAAATGTTTTGTGTAGGAATCAATAAAACTTGTTTAACAAGTAAAAGCTATTTTGCTCAAATGCTACTGAAAAATTTATTTTTTAAGGCAAAAGTAACATAAATGCATTTTTATTTCTGTCAACAGCAGAGTTAAGTCCTACAGAAAGAAGGTATTTGCTACTAGTAATAATACACAGCACACGAAAGGCATTTTCTGAGAGAAGGACACTTTGTGCCAGTCAGAGCAGTGAACCTCTGACGGGTTTCTGAGCTAAACAAATAAGGTACCAAAAAAGTTAAAAAGGTCTTTTGATTAAATTTTGAATGAACAGGCAATCTCCACACTTTTTAAAGCCACACATATATCACATAGGTTAGAACAGATGTGCTCTGAGATTGTTCTGCATTGGTATAATATCTGCCACAAGGAACAGTCAAGAATTGGGTTCTCTATCCTGTAAACTGTGTGACATAATGACATGTTCAGATTCATTTCACATCTCAAATGGCAACATTTCTACACAACTTGCCTTCAGACACAAAATGTTCAGTGAACTCCCAGATCCCATCTTCTTTCTCTGATAGCAAGGCAGTTTTGATGTGCCCTTCTGCTAACAAAGGGTTAAAACCTTTTCTTATGTTCCTAGTGGGTTGTAAAAGAAACTGCTGAAGCTGATCAATGACCACTGTTAAGACCTGGAAACCAATTATAAACCTGAAATTTGTGATGAACAAAGCTCTGAAACACTAGGATGAAAACTACTGAATTAGTCTAGTTCATTAAAATCATTAATAGTCATGAAATGAAAACCACCAGAGTCCAAAAAGGCTTAATGCCCTATCCATATTAATTAGATGGGAGCAAATCTGAAGTGAAAAGCAGCACATGCTTTGTAGAATTAGCAATTGCTCTCTACAGACTACACAGATCTCTATTAAAATTCAGTTTAATTAAAATTGATCACGTTAAGAAACTGATGTGGTTAATTAACTGAATTCCTGAACTTCTTTTCATACATTTCACAAATGCATTGTACACTGTTTTCCTGGGTGACAGCTTATGTTGCAGTGAAAATCTTGATTTCACAGGTTAATGCCGTATGTTTCATGAGGCCTAAAGTTCCTGTATCCCCGCCAGGAAACCCTGACAGCACAGGGAAAGTGACAGGCCTTAGAAACTTCCAAAATCTACCACCAGAAAGCCTGGCTGGAGCTTTAAGCAGTTTCTCTTTTAGATAAGTGTGAAACTCTGGGCACGTATGAGGAAACATCCCATCCCAAGAGCTGCGGTCTCCTAAGGTCTCTCATTAGAACTACACAAATTTTACAGGAAAGCTACCAACAGACCCACACAGAGTTGCAAGTATCAGCACAGACTGATATAAACAGCCAAAGGCCCTGCTCCATAGAGTTAATGAATGTAAACACGCAGACTGCAAGCATTTCAGCTTTTAAAACACATTGTCTCCATGTGTCCCACCAGCATCCATGAAGAAATAGGGCTTGGCCGAGGGCTTAAGCTGAGAGGTGCCCAGGAACACAGAGCTGGCTCAAGCTGCAGTGGTTGTGTTCTGCATGCGGACTCCCAGGACAACCCAGTACCTCCAAGAGTCTGCAGGACCATTCTCTAAACAATGAGGCAACCACTTCCAATTAACAGCACGTTTGGCAGTGCTGGGTTAATCATTGGACTCAGTGATCTCCAGGGTCTTTTTTCAACCTAAATGTTTCTATGATAAACCACTAGTGCCCTACCAGCTTCAGGAGAAAGACTGAATTGCATGTCCTGAACATTCATTTTTATCATACTGTTTTAAACAATAAGGCACTGTGAATTGTGCCGTTCTTTTTTTGATAGGAAGACTTCAGAATTTTCCATCTCCTGTTCGTGGGCTTGGTTTAGTCTATGGAAGTAGTTTGGTTATGAAGTACTGCTGCAAACAATTCTCACCCTTTCACAGAATCACTTCTTACAAAATATCAGCAAATGGTCCAGTGCCTGCCCCTTACGTCCTGCTGTAAAAGAGGGCATCACTGCAGCTGCTGTTTGAAAGGAAGTGGATGGACGACCCTCTCCCTGATACAGCACAGAGGATCGTCCTACAACATCAAGATTAACATCTGAACTGCCATCCAAGTGGCTTCCCAGCCTTTCAGGGAGCAGGGTGACGCATGGATTCTCGAAGACTGATAAGCAACAGACACAGCCCAGGGGACACCTCAGAGATAAAACCCAAAATTTTAGAATAAGGAGGAGTGTGGCCAGACAACTACTGAAGGGGTGTGGATCTAAGGTCTGAAAATGGCACAAAGTCTAAACGGAGGCTAAAATAATTACCCAGGAATTATAATACAATAAATTTATTACAAAGAACAGAGTTCTACGTATGAATTTTACATGCCTTTGATTTAAATTCAAATCTATATGAATAATGGCACTGAATTTGGTATAACCGCATCTCATTCTTCATTACTTCTGACCGCAATGTAAATGCTAAAGTGGTATTTTCTTCTCTGAATTCATTTTGCTAAAATAAAGTGCATCTGACTAGGATATAAGATACACGACTGACTCTTAATTCCCTCGTGGCCAAACCCTTGTTAATGTCTTGGCCTGTTTCAGTAAAATGATCATGGTTCAAGTAATGTAAAACACATGCATTCAATCATTTTCCTTTTCCCTAAAGGCAAATACTTTCTTATCATGGTAAAACAGGAGTCGTGTGCTGATGCATTGGAGAGCCAAAGTTCTTTTAAGCCTCATCAGGAAATTGAACACTTACTGCAACCTATCGTTTGGAGCTGCAGAATGAAACAAAAGCATAATGCAAACAAACACAGGAGGTTCAGTCAGCATTATCTAGTATTGCATAAGCCTAAGCAGCTGCTTTAGAAAATGAGCAAAGGCTCAAAATCAAATAGAAAAATTTAACTTCAGCAAAAAAAATCTATTCATATATAAATCAGGATTTCATAGTTAAAAGTTAAAATACAACCAATTGGAAGGAGGTGCTCATGATTTGCTTGCCTTGGAAGAGGGGTTGTTTCTCCCAAGTAACCACAAAGACAGCAAGGCCGTAACACAGCAGGTGTGCACTCTCTACTTGTGCAGCATCTTTTCATAATCCTCTTTTTGTAACAAAAAGGGAATATTCATACTTGGAAAAACTGAATGACAGTACAACTGGATGAAATAGAGTAACAGAAACTACATAGTGATTAAATCAGGTTCTTCATTGGTTAAAAAGAAAAATCCTAGAATGAGATTTTGTAATTGTAAGTTGTCCTACTCAGGTTTCTTATGGACTCCTGTATTGGATCCTCTGTTTCTCAGAGCAGCTTGAAAATTTCCTGGGCTATGTTGAACCACATCTCTTCCCTGAGGAACAGCAGAATAAATGGGAATCGTCACTTTCAAAGTAAAAGTCAGGCAAGCTGACTGGAGTCATGAGAGTTGGCAGAAACGGGGACTAGGAACATATGAGGATTAAATCTACCCTTTAGGAATGGGGCCAGACCCCAAGCCCTGAATGACTTCCTGGGTGCTCACTGCTGGAGGTTCAGTGTTCTCTGTGCCACTCCAGCCCCAGTCTCTCTAGCACTCTGCTCCCTGAACCTGCAACTCCACAAGCTCCCAGTATGCCATGGCTCCTCAGGCACACACAAGTAACATGCTGTTTTTAGAAAGGGCAATGAGGAAGACCTTCCCCATCCATCCTTTGCCCATCACATCTTTCCTGGGAAAGCTGATCTCCAAAAGAAGATGATCTAGGTACATAAAGGGTCAACTCTCTGCTGCTCTCCTACAAACCTCCTTTTCTTGCTGCTGACATGGCTTAAACACAAGCATTAAATCCATTCCAGCAATGGATGACACAACCTGTCATTGGTCTAGAATGAAAGGTGTCATTAAGCAACAACAGGAAGAAATCTTTCTTAGTAATTAAAATAGGATTCAAAATCAGATCATACTTTCCAGTACCTGAAGCCCCATAAATGAAGATTTAAAGTTTATTTGTCCCATTTTAGTACTTCCTTATCCTACAAGTACATTTCTTGCAGAAGAATCATGACAGTACATGAGGAACAGGACTCATGAAACAATTCCATGCCATGAACAGGCACATCATTTTAAGTCAGACCTCATAATAAGTACTTATGAAGGAAATTATACCCCACAAAACTGAATGACACTTAACACAGAACAAAAGTCTTCATCTGTTTTATAACCACACAAAGCTATTAAAATCTATTAAGTTAGTGGCTTTCTCCCACTTATATGGAAAACCAACAAAAAAGAACAGAGAAAACCCTTAACTTGCCACTGTGTGACATCATATGCAGCAGACCAGTTTAAACCAACTAGAAAGACAAAAAATCCAAACTAAAATCCACATCAATTTCTTTCACAGTCAAAAGTTAGAAACTTCAGAAGATGTTTACCAAAAGACTAGTCTAAAATCATTGATAGCAAAGTATTATACTCTTTTATATTGTCAACATCAGCTAATTATTTCATATGACTTTTGCATTCCTCATACACAAAGTATGCAAATTCAACAATTCCTCCTCTGGGCTTCCAAGTACCTCTTGGGCCTATTACCTGTAGCAGCAAGTACAGCATGCAGACTTTGTCTGGGCTCAGGGTAGAAGATGATGCAAATCATTTAAATGAACATGTGGAAAATAGAGGCACTGCCAAAAAAATGTTACTGCTGGACTTCATTTTCAAAGTCTGCCTGAGTACCTTAAAGGGAAAATGCAGAGAAATTCTCACAATGACTTTGGAAAAAATCAGGCAATATCAATTCTCTGTAAAGCAGTACTAAAGCTACACTAGGGTACAGTTTAGTCCAGTATCTTGTCAACTTGTTAGCATGAAATCAATGCGTGTCTCATGCCTTCCTATGCACAGATTTTAAGACTGCGTGGAATACTAGAGATTGTTTAATTATTTCTTGATGAATTACTAAGTAGGCAAGGTTAAGTAACAGCTGCAGTCAAAATGTGGAGCTGAAAGGTACTTTTCCCTAGATCCTATTTATTCATTTTATTTCCATAATGATTATATAATTTACATAATTATTATAATTCACATAATGAGTATTTGTATTCATGGGTACCTGAAAGAAATGCTGAGTTCATACATGGAACATTTACTACTTTCTGAAAGTTCAGGCTCATCAGGGTATTTCAAAGGAATGTTTACCTTGACTGACTTCTTGAACCTTGATGAAATTCTCATCAGTTTCTGACAGACTTATTGTCATCTGTCTTTTGTCATCTTCCTTAGTGTGACCCTTTATCCTACAAAAATGATCAAAATTTAAAACACTTAAAGTGTTTAAAATGGAGACAACCAAACTAAAATTTCAGGAAAAAAAAAATTGGATTTTATATTGGATTTTAATCTCCTACACCATACAATTGAACTTGAATGAAAAATTTCTGTTCTTCTTGCAGTTTGGGAAGGTAATGTTTTCTGTGGATGAATGAAGTACATAGATGCTTCATGCTCTTTATGTACCTTTCCATAAGTAGAGTTGTCTTACTTAGCTAAACACATTCAAGTTTGTTACTGGGAAAATATATTCATTATTCCTACAGTCAGATTACAATCTTCATCTTGCCGCTGAACTCAGAGGAAAATGTTACAAAAATTACAAGTTAAAGAACCTAGAATGACATGGAGAATGCTGGACAGGAAGGAGGATGATATACACGAGGAGCCCACCCTCAGTAAGTTCAGTTACAGTTTATCATATCACACCAGAGCCACTGTTTCAATCATCTATTCTTCTGCTGTGCACGGAGTAAGCTTTGAAGCAAACTTGCACTAATTTTGCATGAAAACACCATCTGGTCCTAAACAACTATCTGGGTTATGGATCTGTTTGAGCCTTGATATGGTCAACATGATATTGAAAGGTCAAAGAAGGGTCTAATTATAAGCCTTAGTACTTAGAGGCCATGGCCACTGGAGCGTGAACATAATCACTCAGGCCAAACAAGACTCATTTATAATTTTAATTATCAGTGAATCAGAGATCTCTTGAAAAGTTGTCCATGAAAAAGAATTATATGACTGTTGCTCAAAATAGCTGTTTTGTTTGTCTCTAAAATAACCCCTTGAGATACCCTCAATAATTCCCTGCTCATATATTTCGAATCCATCAATCTCCTAAACCACTGCATGTAAACATATTCGGAGTGTTGTATAACTGCACACAAAACCCCGCCTTGTGTTCCAACAGTACGGTCTGTTACAATGGAGTTATCAAAAATCCAGAATTCCAGACCTGAGATATATCAAACTAGGGCTGATCATACAATTCCATTCACTCCCTTCTGTGGAATAATGCAACATATACAGAACAGACTGCAATGATATTTTCACAAGTCTCTTGCCTCATTCACTGTATATGGTGGAGTCCTTTGAGGGGTGGGGAATGAGCTGTAACTAAAGGAACACCCACTCTGGCTGCTGGGGAAAAAAGTTTTGTTTGAAAGAGACCAGGATGACACAATATGAAGCACATGTTAGTAGATAAGCTGATCTACAACCTCTTCAGCTGCCATGGATGCTACATGACATCATATAAATCACTTGAATAACTTTTTTGCTCTCAGATTGAATCATAGAATATACTGTGACAGAAGGGACCCATCAGGATCCTGGCCCTGCACAGGACACCCCAAGAATCTCACCTTGTACCTGAGAGCGTTGTCCAAACACTTCTTGAACTCACACAGGCTTGGTGCTGTGACCGCTCACCTGAGGAGCCTCTTCCAGTGCCCAGTCACAGTCTGGGTGAAAAACCTTCTCCTGATATCCAGCCTAAACCTCCCCTGGCTCAGCTTCATGCCATCTCCTCAAGTCCTGTCCCTGGTCACCAGGGTAAACAGATGAGTATCTGACTCTCCTCTTCCCCTCGTGAGGATGTTAAAGACCACAATGAGGTCTGACCTCAGTCTCCTCTTCTCCGGGCTGAACATACCAAGTGCCCTCAGCCCCTCCTCACACGGCTTCACCTCATGGCCCTTCACCTTCCTCCTGGCCTCCTTTGGATGTTCTCTAGTGGCCTAATGTCTGTTTTATATTGTGGCACCCAAAACTGCCTCAGGACCCAAGGTGAAGCCACCCCAGCTCAGAGCAGAGCAGGACGGTCCCCTCCCTTGCCCAGCTGGTGATGCTGTGTCTGATGCCCCCCAGAACACCTTGGCCCTCCTGGCTGCCAGGGCACTGCTGACTCATATCCAGCTTGCCATGGACCAGGACACCCAGGCCCCTTTCCACAGCACTGCTCTCCAGCCTCCTGTTCTCCAATCTACACATCCCACCAGGGCTGCCCCGTCCCAGGTGCAGAATCCAGCACCTGCCCTTGCTAAACTTCATCCAGTTGGTGATTGTCCATCTCTCTAAGTTTTTTGAGGTCTCTCTGCAGGAGGGACTCCCTGAGGGAGTCAACAGCTTCTCCCAAACTTACACTCTCGTCCCCCAAATAATCACAGCCGATCCGTTGCTACAAGGTGCGAGCGTGGTCGCAGGGTCCTAAAGAGCGACTGGCGCCTCTGGGCCCAGGATGGCGGGATTGGAATGGCACCGCTGTAAGGGCAGCACTGTAAGGGCAGCACTGTAAGGGCACTGCTGTAAGGGCACTGCTGTAAGGGCAGCACTGTAAGGGCAGCACTGTAAGGGCACCACTGTAATGGCACTGCTGTAAGGGCAGCACTGTAAGGGCAGCACTGTAAGGGCACTGCTGTAAGGGCACTGCTGTAAGGGCAGCACTGTAAGGGCAGCACTGTAAGGGCACCACTGTAATGGCACTGCTGTAAGGGCAGCACTGTAAGGGCAGCACTGTAAGGGCACTGCTGTAAGGGCACTGCTGTAAGGGCAGCACTGTAA
>VZUI01035452.1:0-15842 GCA_013401135.1 Cettia cetti | reverse complement strand
CAGTGTCTCCCTGAGCTCTGTGCAGGGGGTCTCTGACCTCCTGCCAGGATCTCAAACCTTCCAGGGCAGTCAGGGGAGCGCCCTGGACTCCGACACAGGAAAAGCTTCCCCAAGGCAGTCACTCGTTTCTGTCTCACAGCTCCCGGGCTGTTCTCCTTCACACAGAGCTCGTCCGGACCTGCAGGGCCTTGAACAAGCCCAGCTCCCATGGATCACTCCAGACTCCTGCACCAGAGCTGCTCCCGGCCCTCTGCTCCACCACGTCCTCCTGGGACTGCCCTGAGCAACTTTTCCTCCTCGTTCCTCCTCCTGCAGCAGTGCCCAGGCCCTGCCCACACACCCCAAAAAGGCTTTTTGAAGGGGATCCAACTCTCCAGAACTTTGGAAGTAAAGTGGATCCAGAGCTTGGACAGGTTGATGCTCCATGCATTGAAATGAGGCACCAGCCAGAAATAGCCCCCCAACTAAATGTTCCCCAAAAAGTTTGCTTAACTTCCTGATGAACTTTGCTGAAGATCCCAGGAACCAAAGGCTTCTGAGGGTGCTATGCTCAAGCACCTGAAATACTTTAATTAAACCCATTTTTCAAAAAATTCTCCATTTCTACCCTCAAAACAGGGATTCTTTTTCAAGCAAGATCCTTTTGGAAAGCTGAGCTGAGCTTCCCCAAACCCCCTTGAGATTGGGCCTCCTCAAGCTGACTCAGTTCCCATCTTATTTTAAACTGGAGTCTAAGTAAGTTATAAAAATGTTTCATAATTCATGAAATTCAGAACCTTTTGCTATTTTGAAGGGGATTGACAAATCATTCTTTTTAGTCCAGAAATAATTATGGAATAACCGCGTAGCACAATCCCCTCAGGGCCCTGTGGGCTCCTTCTCAGCGTTCCACTAAAGCAGAGCAGCTCCAGGGCAGGCTGAGCATCTCCCAGCTTGCCCAGGGAACCTGGGGCTGCCCATCCCTGGAAGTGTCCAAGGCCAGGCTGGAGCACCCTGGGGTACTGGAAGCTGTCCCTGCCTGAAATGAAATTGTCTTTGGGCTTCTTTCCCACCCAAACCTTTCAATTTTTCTGTGATTCCTCCCTTCCAACACCGATGTGGAGCCTCTGTTGTGTTCCCCCAGCCCATCCAGAGCCAAGGTGGGTCCCAAAATCACAACCACGGAGCTGCACCCCCTGCTCAGCTCCCCCATGGAGCAGCCAGAGCTGTTGGGGTGGGTTTCCAGACCTTGGCAGCTGGATGGATGCTCAAATTAAAGTTTCACAGGACCGTGGAATACGCTGAGCTGGAAGGATCATGGAGTCCAGCTCCTGGCCTTGCACAGGACACCCCAAAAATCCCACCCTGTGCCTGACAGCATTGTCCAAACACTCCTTAAGTTCAGTTTAATAAGAAAAAAAACTTCTCTGCCTCAGAATTCCTGCAGCAAACCCACCCTGGGATGGAGAATTGCCCTCTCCTCTCCTTCCCAAGCCACAGTGGATGGGTTTTTGGGAGCTGTGGCAGGAGTGGCAGCGATCATTCCTCTTCATACAGACCTCTGTAGTGAGGGTGGGAGATCAAGCTCCCCTTCCTTGGCTGCCAGAGGGAAATCCATAAAACTCAGCCCCTCTGGTTGGAATTCCTCCCCCTCCTGTGGCCAACCTGGGCTGCTCAGCAGGAAAAAAAATTACACAAGATTTGTCGGGTTGAGAAGTGGAGCAGCAGATTGCCACGATAAGCAGAAAAAACCACTTCAAAAATAGGGAGGAAATACAGTTTCACATTTCTGTTAATGGCAGCTTTGGTTTCATTATCTGCCAGCCCCGTGATCAGCTTTGGATGCAATTAAAATGAGAGAAATAAAATACTCTGTGGAAGGAGCAGCGTTTGCTGGTAATGAAATGTTTATGGATCAATTTGTACCCCAGTAAAGAGTGAATGAATTTACTGCAGGAGGAGAGAAAACAAAATGGAGATAAGCACCGAAAATCACTTGGACTCCAGACATGCACAAAATGCTATTATTTCCCCTCAGAAAAGATAATATTGATTGTTGAGAAGTGTTTGGACAATGCCAACAATGTGTTTTGCTGATAAAATACAATGACCCATTTAGGAGATGTCTGTACAGAAAACAGCACGGACTGAAATAAAACTCCACATTTCAAATCTCCTTTGATAAATCCCCAGAAGAGAAAACCTTGCCATGACCTCCTCTCCTCCACAGTTCTCCTCTCTCCAGGACACCGGGCTGGCATTGTGCTGGAGCAGGTGCCCCAACTTTTGCTTAAAATGTGACAAATTTCATCTGTTCCTACTTCATTTTCCACTTTTAATACGGGCTAAAATCCTGTTTGCATATTTACAACAAAAAGCAAAAATTCAATTAAGTTCCTAAGGGCAGGAACAGATTTATTCAGTGCCTGGAATAACAAAAGCCTCAGCTGGGATGAAAGGGAAAAACATCTCCACGATACCAAACATTTAAAGGAAGTTTTGATCTGATGCAGTTTAATGTGTACACAGAGGGGGGAAAATTCTCAGAGAATTTTGCTGCTTTTAACTAAGATGAAATGTTTGATATCCTTGTGGGTTCAGCCACTATTAGGAGCAGCATCGGATCACAATCCCACAAAAGAATAACAAAGGTTTGGGGGAAGCAGCGGGATGCCCTCAGTGTTATTTTTACAGAAGAAATGAGTCTTTCTCTAATGTGATGGGAAAGAAGAGTTTCATGCAAATCACCAGTGGAGGCTCAGCTTTGTCTTTAAGTTTGGGGATGATCCAAATCCTGGCTTCTGGCTCAGCCCCAGCTGTGACACCGGGAAAGGAGAAACCTCAAACCCCCCAAAAGTGGGGAAAATGAGGCAGGGAGAGAAAGGGAGAGAAAGGAAAAGAAAGGGAAAGAAAGGGAGAGAGGAAAAGAAAAGAAGAAAGAGAGAGAACGGGAGAGAAAGGAAGAGAAAGGAAGAGAAAGGGAGAGAAAAGGAGAGAAAAAGAGAGAAAAGGAGAGAAAGAGAGAGAAAGGGAGAAAAAGAGAGAGAAAAGGAGAAAGGGAGAGAGAAAAAGAAAAGGAGGAAGGGAGAGATAGGGAGAGGAAGGGAGAAAGGAAGAGAAAAGGAGAGAAAGGAAACAAAAGGAAGAGAAAGGGAAAGGAAAGGGAGAGAAAAGGAGAGAAAAGTAGAGAAAGGGAGAGATAGGGAGAGAAAGGGAGAGAAAAGGAGAAGGAGAGAGGGAAAAGAAAGGGAGAAAGAGAGCAAAAGGGAGAGAAAGGGAGAGAAAGGAAAAGAAAGGGAAAGAAAGGAAAAGAAAGGGAAAGGAAAGGGAGAGAAAGGAAGGGGAGAGTGAGAGAAAGGGAGAGAAAGGAGGCACGGCTTGAGGGCTGGAGCAGCTTCATTCATCTCCACAACAAAGGGGGATGGATAACAAGCCCCGGCCCTGAGGAGACCTCGGACAGTCGCAGGCATTCCTGGGAATTGTCTGGATTGCCCCAGCTCGGCAGCTCTTGCAGGCTCCAGGAATTAATTTGTCACACGTTGCTGCTGAGGGCCCCCAGAGCTGCAGGTTAATCCAAGGAAAAACTTTTTCATCCCTCACATTTAATCCAAATCAGTGGGATTTTTGACCCTGGATTCGGAATGATGGTGAGGGCTCCACTGAGGTGGCCCAAATCCCTGGAAACAGGGAAAGACGAAGTCCTGAAAACCCCTGACACCTCTGGGGGACCTGCGGGACACAAAATCCCCTCTTTAAAATCTGCTGTTGTCTCTGCAGGGTCATTTGGGTCCAGCTTCTATCACCGGGGACAGCAGGGTCACAGCTCAGAAAATAAAATTACTCAGCTCAATTCAGAGCAGAAATTGTGCTCAGTAATAAAATCACTTTGGAAAATCAACACCTGACCCACCACCAGAGCTGGGCACTGACCAGCACAGCCAACAGCACCTCTGGAAGAACCAAATAAATCCAATTTCTCTGCCTCCAATCTGCTCTTCCCCTGCAGCACAAGGAAGGCGAAAAGTCATGATTCAAACTCCCCAGTGAAGGAGCCAAATTCCCCGAGAATCCTGACAGGCAACGGATGAACACGGCATGAAATATGCAAAGGAAGACTCATCTCTGCCTCAGGACTGGAGCAGAGGCTGAATCCCAGCCCACACACCCCAAAAAGGCTTTTTGAAGGGGATCCAACGCTCCAGAACTTTGGAAATAAAGTGGATCCAGAGCCTGGACAGGTTGATGCTCCATGCATTGAAATGGGGCACCAGCCAGAAATAGCCCCGTAATTAAATGTTCCCCAAAAGTTGGTTTAACTTCCTGATGAACTTTGGTGAAGATCCCAGGAACCAAAGGCTTCTGAGGGTGCCATGCTCGAGCACCTGAAATACTTTAATTAAACCCATTTTTCAAAAAAATTCTCCATTTCTACCTTCAAAACAGGGATCCTTTTTAAAGCAAGATTCTTTTGGAAAGCTGAGCTGAGCTTCCCCAAACCCCCTTGAGATTGGGCCTCCTCAAGCTGACTCAGTTCCCATCTTATTTTTAAGTGGGGTATAAGTAAAGTATAAAAATGTTTCATAATTCATGAAATTCAGAACCTTTTGCTATTTTGAAGGGGATTTCAACGATTGACAAATCATTTTTTTTAGTCCAGAAATAATTATGGAACACAAGTGAGAGTGTTCAGCCATTCCTCCCTCCAGTCTGAACCAGTCTGGAACACAATATTTCACAAACCTTTAATATCTCATGGACTTCCACTGATTGAGGATAAACAACATTCCTACAGAACTGGCTCCATGGATCAAAGCAAAACCCTTATTTTGCAGCAGTCAATTTTTCCATTTTCAATTATTTCTGATATTTTTCTGTTGCCTGCAGGATAACAAGTTTGATTTTGTGAAGGGCAGTGGCACCTCCAAAGAATTTATCAGCCTGTTTGTTCTCTACCCAATTGATTTGACCTTTGCTGGCTCACCTGCTCCTGGAAATTTTCAGGGAACTTCCGGAGTCACCACTCCGGGGGAGAGCTCTTAAACCAGGTTTTCACAAGTGCTAAACATCTCCATATCCCAGTGATTATGGAAAAAAATTGGAAGTACCCAAGAGCTTCCAAACCATCCAGCTTAGGTCATGCTGCAATTCCCAGATCCGTCTGCAAAATTCACTGGTAGAGCAGTTAAGAGGGGAAAAAAAGGCAACACAGAAATAGGCAGCAAAGGCATCTGCTCAGGAAAAACACAGCTCCAAATTGCAACAAATTCTAAAATTCTTGGTTTACTATTCATAGCTTCTTCCATCAACTTGTCAGAGGAGATTTCTGACTCCCAGCACAAAAGGTTTCCAGTCTGTATCAGTGGAATTCGCAATTGGATGCAAATCAAGCTGTTTTCCCTTCTTTTATATTTGTATTTCCAGCCTGATGTTCTGTCATAGAGTGGGAACAGCTGCCAAATGTGCTTTGACTGGATGCCCCTCCCATGGCAACTGGGATGGGAGTTGGTTTTGGCCAGGGTGGAGATGCAGGAGAGGCAGAAAATAACATTTGTGTATTTTGGGGGGCTTTTGTTTCCTCTTTAAATGGCTGCTGTTTGGTGACTGGCTGGAGCTGGGATCCCAGCCCTGCTTTCAGCCTCTCCAAGGCAGCTCCAGGATCAATTCCAAGGCTCATTCCCTGACCCTCATTGCCTCCTGCAATGCCCACAGCTGGAATAAACCCTCCATCTCCCACATTTCCAGCAGAAATCCCTGTCCAGAGTCCCAGTGCTCCAGGAACATTCCCATCTTCCCCTAATTAACTTGTGGAGGTTCCCAACATGCCATGGACAAGTGAATGCCCAGCTCAGGGAGCTCAACCTGCTCCAGCTCCAGCTGATTTCCAGAGGAAAATGATCCTTTTGGGAATGATTAACCCATTCCCATTGAGCCACCCAGTTATCCCCACATCCAGTGCAGTTCTGGAACTCACAATCCCATCCCAATCCTTCTGCTCCATGCTTTTAACCCAAACCAGAACACTGAAGTCCACCCAGTACCCATCAAACCCCAAAAGCCCTAAAATCATCTCAATCCCTTTATTTCCCATCCCCTGAAATCTCTGCCAGGTCAACCCCAAACTTCCACACG
The DNA here is from genome assembly GCA_013401135.1 of Cettia cetti. Lineage (NCBI taxonomy): Eukaryota > Metazoa > Chordata > Aves > Passeriformes > Sylviidae > Cettia > Cettia cetti. Next base: position 9,734 of record VZUI01035452.1, on the reverse strand, counting down.
TTGCACATGTGAAATGTGGGATTAAGATGAAGGAAATGGCTCCTTTCCACCAGCCAAGCCCTAAAATTAGCTTGTTTTGAACAGATTGCAGCGCTGAGCTGGGAAACAGAATGCTCCCAAGGATGTTCAAACCTCCCAAGCTGCTTTTATCCCAGGCAAGGAATGTTTCATCCACCTGACTCCATTGGCAGGGATCTGCTTCCCATCTGAGCCCACCTGTTGGAAAATTCTCTCGCTCTTCAACAGGCAGAAATTCTTAAATCCAGGCAGAATTCAAGGAATAATTTGTTGCAAGGCTCAGGGATGGGAGAAAGGTGGCCCCAGCTCAGGCAGGATGTGGAGCTGCTCTGCTGAAATCAAGGGATTCACCACATGGATAGGATTTATCAGCCAGGGATAGGATCTTTTAGTAAGAATCACACACACACACACACACACACAAAAAAAAAAAAAAAAATCATATAAGGAAAGAAGAAATGAAAAATTCAAAAAAAGAAAGAAAAAAAATAAGAAAAAAAAAGAATATTTAAAGAAATTCCAACCAGTTCCTCCTTCCATCCCCCCACCTCCCAAAGGCTTTGGAATCATCCCTTTCCACCGATATTTTTCTGTTTGAGCTCAACCCCTCCCCACATTCTTGGCATTGTTATATCTCGATTTTTCCGCAGAGATTTTGTGAGCTGAATTCTCTGCAAACAGGAACTTTTCCTCATCTGCAGGTGTCACCTTGCCTTGGGTGACAGCACCTGAGGGTACAAATGGGATTTGGTTTAAAAAATGGAGAGCACTTGGAGATTGCTCCTCCTTGGAATTCATCAAAACACTCCTGCAAGGATCTCTCTGCTCTGAAAAAATGGCATTTCATGGAATTGTTCCTGGAAACCTGTCAGTGCTGGCGAAATCTTGGAGAAGCAGTTGCTCTTTTCAGAAAATGCACAAACCTTGCATTTGAGGTTCTTTCCTCTCTTATTTTTAAGATCACAAAATTGTCAAAACGGTAATGAAATGTTTTTTATAGATTTTCCTGCTTTTGGTTCTTTAATTGAAGCAGCGCCTCCCCCTGTGGCTTCCAAGGGACTCCAGGAGTCCATGAATTCCAGGAAGAGAAAAACTGAAGGGGAAAAGGTGTAATGAGAGCAAGACTGTCCTAAACCATGGATATTCCCAAGGATTGGGGTCTTCTGTTACATCCTGTGGGATATCAACAGGGCAGAGAGCAGAGTCAGGGAGACAAAGATTTCGGGGGTGCCACCACCCCCAGGAAGAGTTTTAGTCCCACGTGGGTTTTTGGGATTGCTGGAGAAATCAGAGTCATGTCTGTGTCTAAGGTCTCATGGAAGCATGGAATTTTTGGGTGGGAAGGGACCTTAAAATCCATCCAGAGCCATTCCTGCCATGGCAGGGACACCTCCCACCGTTCCAGGGTGCTCCAGCCTGGCCTTGGGCACTGCCAGGGATCCAGGGGCAGCCACAGCTCCTCTGGGAATTCCATCCCAGACCCTCCTCACCCTCCCAGCCAGGAATTCCTTCCCAAAATCCCATTTAAACCTTCCCTCCTCCAGCTTAAGGCCATTCCCTCCTGTCCTGTCACTCCATTCCTCCATCCTCCTTGCACTCTGCAATTCCCAACTTTTCACACCTCCATTCTTTCCAAGGGAATTAAGGAGCTGTGTGGAAGCGCAGGAATGAGGAGATGACGCAGGGAAAAGCAGAAGGGTGCCAGGAGCAGCCCATCCTCCAGCACCTGGTGCTGCTGCTGGTTTCATTGGCAACCTGAAACCTGGGAATTCATTTCCACGGGAACCTCGGGAGGAGATGAAACACAACAGTGGGTGATGGGTTAATGAAAGACCTGGTCTGAAATAGCAGGAGCTCAGGAAAGCAGATATTTATTGTGCTATCCACGTTGGCTGCATGGGAGTTATTCAGTTCAATCAGTGCTCACAGAAATGGAGAAATGGAGAAATGGAGACTATCCCAGCATCTCCCTGCTCACAGGAGATCGGGGACAGAGAGGGCAAGAGATTGCCCTCATGAAATTCCTTAATTTTTAGTGTAAACCTGGTGCAGAAATGTTGTCTTGCCTTCCAGCCTTCGAGTTCTTGGAGTCAGAACTTTCATGTAAACAAAGCAATGTTTTCAGAATTCTTTATTTTGTTTTCATTCCTTTCTGTGAAAGGACAATTGATGGACACTTTCTCAGACCAGTGGAATTGAAGAGGTTGAGCCTCAGTCTTCCAATGTGGTCTCTTCTCTAGAAATCTGTATAATCTGTATAAAAATTAAAGTTCCTCTTTTCCCGCTTGGACTCCATGGTGATCACTGTGTCTCCTTTGTGAAGGTTCTGCCTCACACAGAGGAGTCCCTTGAAACCAGTGCAGCACTTCCATTTCTAGCTAGGAGGCATTCAAATGACGATGGAAGGAACCATTCCAACCATTCCATATTTCCAGAACCTGCTCGGCAGCTTCAAAGCCTTTTCCATTGTGTGGGCAACCGAAGGACACCACAAGGAAAATCTAAACCCCACAGTTTTGATGCTTCCTGGAATTCCAAAATGGTTTGGATTTGAGGGGATCTTGAAGCTCATCTCATTCCACCCCATTCCATGGGCAGGGACACTTCCACCATTCTCCTTGTCCTCCAAGAACGTGGATCCTCTGTTATCATGGATATCATTAAGTATAAAAATAAGGAATTTGGTTCATCAATGACAAAGAAGCTGATGGATGTACTCCCATGACACTTCCACCTTTCTCCTTGTCCTCCAAGAACGTGGATCCTCCGTTATCATGGATATCATTACATATAAAAATAAGGAATTTGGTTCATCAATGACACAGAAGCTCATGGATGCACAAGGTAATGACACCAGGAACTCTGGGTTTTAGGAGATCAGTCTCCATGAGAATGACTCTCCCTCTCAGCTCATGTTTTTTTGAAGTTGGGTAATGGTTGTGCTCATCCCCTGATCCTCCTACCCTGTCAAGGCTGAGGGAGCTCTGGGATGAAGGCTGAGGGAGGAATGTCATTTGGAAATGTTCCTGTCACTGTGCCTTCTCTGAAAAAAATAGAGGAAAAAAAAACAAATAACAAAAAAAAACCCCAAACCCACACAGCCTCTTCTCCCCCTCCCAACTCATTGGAAGGAGATATCAAAAATAGGGTTTGAGGGAAAGTCACCTCCGGTCCCCAAATGGGAACATTTCAGCTCCGAGACACTTCAGCCTCTCAGCCAGGCAGAACTAAACTCTGAGGTAACAAACACACAGAGTTTCCTTTGGATAATGTGAAAAAAAAATTAATTTTTTTCCTTTTCCCCTTCTCCTTGTCTGAAAAACATGGAGTATTATCTAAATGTGGATCTGGCTCAGGCAGAGACAAATTTCTATTTTTCTTCCTATTTTTTTTTTCTATTTCTCTCCTATTTTTTCCTTATTTTTCTCCTATTTTTCACTCAACATTTCCCTGTTTCTTGCAGCAAAGTGGGAGGGCAGCTGTGCTGGACCAGGCTGAAGGTCCAGAGACCCCCAAGGTCACTCCTCTGTCTGGGTGGATGTTTAGGAAAATCATGTGGGAAACACAACCATGGATTCCTTCTTTCCAATTTCCATAGAAACAGCAATGTGTAGCTTTTCCAAACCAGAAGATCTTACATTATCAGCTGAGTTTATTGTCCCTCGAGGCTGTTCTTTTGGAAGTGCATCTTATTTTCTCTCCGAAATAACTTCAATTTTTGCCCTCTCAAACACCCTGTGGCAACGAGCTCCACCACTGGATAACACACGGAAAAAATAACCCCAAAACTTCCTTTTTTTTTTTTTGTCTTTTGTTTTTATAACCCGCTGCTGAGTTTAAAAAGACCACTGCACGAGGCCCTGCAGATGCTTTTAAGTTTGAAAGAGGAATAAGTGCCAAATCATCATTCCTACCTGTGGGCTGAATTTGAGTCAGTTCAGACTTAATTTCCATAAAACTGCACCGGTGTCATTTTCCTTAAGTGCCTTTTCCATAAGGAAGAGCTGATAATGGACCAATTTGTGCTGTTGTATCAATGTAAATCCACAGCAGTTCCATCACTTTGTTAAACCATAAATTTCATCAGGCATTGGTTGGACTAAAAGCAGAGTTTTGCAACTCACTGGGCTTTTCCTTCCAAACCTTCTCCGTGTTTTCCATAACACTGGACCAAGAGCATCTCCTGTTTTATAACCAGATTATTTATCTGCAGCTGCACATGACAGATTTCACCACGGAATTATAGACAGCTCTGAAAGTTTACAGTGTGAATGAAATTGGAGCAAAAACCTAAATAAACTGAAATTTGCCTTTTAAATACCCCCTTCCAGGCAAAACCACCACCAAAATAGAGGAATTTTAAACAATCTGAAAAATGTCACAGTTTTTCATTGTCTTTTACCTTTCTGGCTCCTAGCCCTTTATTTCCTGAAGATATCCAAGGAGAAAACACCTTTACATTCCTGTTCCCACTCTTTCACATAAAAGTTCTGAGATTTTAACCATTTTAAGTTCCCGGGCAAGATTTTAAGATTCAGATGTTCCCAATGGCCTGTGGTCATTCCTCTGCCATCTCCCAAAGGGCACAACATCAACAGCTGGGATAAAGATGAATCTAGAACTGAGACCCCCCCCCAACTCCTGTAAATCAAGAGATCCCAGGTGTGAATCCATGCCCTGAGCACCTTAATTCCAGGAGAAATACAAAGCACCCATGGGGACCATCAGCTTTATTCATTTCAGAGTCCACGGGGTGTATTTATGTTCCAAAGACATCACTGGGGAGGGCCCTCAGGCTGCAAAAATCATTTTAGTGGCAATTCTGCCACAAAATACAGCTCCTGTTAGCAGAGGTCGGGAGAAGTGTTTTTGTAAAATATTCCTTTCTGCTGACACTGTCCTTGGTCAAGTGCTGGGGCTGATCTCAGCATTCCCTCCAAAGGCCTGCTGCTCCTTGGGTTGTGGCTGGGACATGACAACCTCATAAAAATTTCTAAAGGTCAGGCCTGAGCTTCAAGGAGCCCATCAGCAAGAAGTTAAAGCTGAGCTAAATCACAACTGGCTGCACAAACATTAAATATAAAATTAATGCTGAACAGCTGTGTCTCCACAAAGATGAGCCACGCCAAGGTGACCCATTCCAGGAGATAATCACCTCCCATCTCCCTCCTCTCCTCCCTCCTCAAGGCATCACTGTGGCCTCTTTGGGGGCTGCTGCAGTGAACAGTTGGAGGCAATTCCAAGATAATTAAGCCCTAGATTAACACACTGTCCTGTAACTGAATAATTCTACTTTAGTTCATCTTGAGGATGCTGCTGATCTTATTTTTGATCTGAAATCCCACCCCGGCGCAGCTTTAAGTGACTTCTGCATTGTGTTGAGTTGAAGATGATTTGTCCAAGTGTTTCAACAAGTGGCTGCCAATGCCTCAGATCCAACATTCACCCTCTGTGGTATCAAAGAGCTTTGAGCTGCCTCTGAACTTTGGCTGAAGACTAAAAGAAGTCCTACAAAGCCACAACAGCCTCCCCAACCTTTGCTCTGGCACTACCCCGTCCTTATTCACTGCCCCCAAGGGCTCATCCCACCCGTGGTCCAAGAGAAGGATCTGACAGCAGGGTCAGCCTCATTATTGCATCCTTCATGTGCATCTCCTGCCCTCCAAGGTCAGGCAGGTTCTCCTTGTTGTGGCTCTCCACAGTTTATTGGGATGAGGCTGAGGAGGAGCACAAAGCCACACAAAACCTACCCGTGGGCTTGTCGTGCTCTCGCCTCTGAAGCGGTGACTTCCGAGCTGTGACAACCCTCAGAACCTCGACTTTCAGGTTTTGTCTGTAGTGGCCTCTTCAAGGCCCCTTTCCAGGCCTTTTCATCCAAGTCAGACAGTCACATCTCCTTGCGTGGGTGGCTTTGAACACTCTGCTGCAGCTGGAGGAAAAGATCCCTTCTTCTGGCCCATGGCTCTGTTTCATTTATTGTGCCTGGAACAGCAGCACAGCACCCAGTTTTTGTCAGGCAGGTCAGGAGGTTAAGGAAAAGGTCCAAGAAAAAACTTAACCTCCCTGAGATAGAAATTAGTGCTCACAAAGATGCGTGGGGGAAAGAAATATTGGAGGGTAAAAGTGGCCACTTGTATTCCAAGGCTGCAGTGACTTCTTTTAGTACAAGACCCGCTGCAACTGAATTAGGACTCCAAAACTGAAAAAAAGGCAAAACTTTGCCATATAAATAGTGAAAGTGGGGACTAAAAGTCAGCATAACCCATAAACATGACCTCCAACAAAACAGAAATAAGTAGATCTTGCAAGGGAAGTCAAAGATGCTGGATTGGGATGGAGCAAAAAGCACCCTGAGTGCCCACAGTGACTCATCGGCTACTTCCGTGGACTTCAATCTGACTGAACATTTTCCCCATCTCTAAAACAAACTTGTTCATTCACTCTCCTTGCCCTTATACCTGCAAATGATTCATGCAGGAACCTAAAAGCCACTAAAAGCCAAGTGCAGGCCTCGTTTCCCTCTAGGCCCCGCTCTCCACCTGGCGCTTCCTTTCAGGCAGTGCCAGAGCCCGAGGCCCTGTCACTTGGAAAAGGTCAGGCAGGATTTACAGAGCCTGAACACGGCCTCGGGGGCACAGCCTTCCCCAAAACCTCTGTGAAGCTCCAGCTGCATCACAAATGGGCAGCAGTTCTGGAAATCAGGTCATGGGAGCATCAGACTTGTGGAGCCTGAGAATTTCCGAGCAGGTTGCACAGCGAGAGAGAGGAGCTCTGCCGAAGGGCTCACGCATCAAGATGAATTAATTTCCTCCAGCAAGGCACAGCTTTGCCATGTTGGGACTGGTGTTACTGCCCTGGGAGCAATCCCTTCTTTTCAGGGTTCTGGGGAAGGCAAGAGGTCATTTTCCCCTTTTCATGTGGCAGCAGCTCTGTGGAATGTTAATGCTGGCGGACACTTGGTTCCTGGGAACTTCTGTGAGGCTCTGGATGAGGAGGATCAAGAGCTGCTGCTCTGGAAGTGACAAGGAGCCCAGGTTGACACGCAGGGATTACAACCCCAGGCACTGATTCCTGGCGTGGAAATCTGCTCCTGTCTGCAGCACAAGTCTGAGATCAGATGCACGACAAAGACAGGTTGAAAAACGTGAGATACCAGACTAGGAGGGGAAGAAAGAGGCAACAGGGGAAATAAAAATTCTGTACCACTGCATAAATACAGATTTCTCCAAGAGGATCCTACTCAGAGGCTTAACTTCTGTCTTGGCCAGAGTGAGGCATTTATTTCTGTGCCAGTGGTCAGCCATGCCGAAAACGAGGAGGCAGGAGAAGGGTTCATTCACAATCAGGAGTGCCACTCACCCCATCTGCTGCTGCCTCTGCTGCCCAGGCTCTGACAGAAGCTCTCTCCACGCTGAGCACAGGAGGGGATGAAATCCTGCTCTCTCCCAGCCCTGTCCAAGAGTGAAACCATCTGCAGCAGCAGCAGCCACAGCTTGGGCTTAACTTCTGGTGTGCCAAGGGCTCTGTTCAAGTGTCGTTGTCTCATCAGCCACAAGCCTGAAGAACCCCAAGCATCTGGGGAAGGGTGAAAGAGCAGGAGGGGGGATATAACTGTCTCTATTAACAGATCCTTCATTATCTACACCTTTCTAGGTGCAGCGGAGCTGTAAGGATTCCAGAAGGAGCAGGGATTGAGGATTAACCTGGTTGCGGACAGGAAACAGCTTTTCCAGCTGCAGGATGGCTGTGCCCACCCCAAAAAACCCTGGTTGCTGACAGGAATCAGCTTTTCCAGCTGCAGGATGGCTGTGCCCACCCCAAAAAACCCTGGTTGCTGACAGGAATCAACATTTCCAGCTGCAGGATGGCTGTGCCCACCCCAAAATTGCTGTCAAACACAGGAGAACTGCAGCAACCACAGAGGCAGCTGAGGAGGCAGAATGGGACTCTATGAATTCAACTTACAGGAGGTCAAAGAGGCACAAAACTCAATTTATTTGTGTCTAACTATGGCCACGGATGTGATGTTTGCCCATATTTACACAAGAGGATGCTGCACAGGAGAGTTCAGGGCTCAAATAATCAAAACTGTCCGAATTCCCCTTGGATTTGACAAAACGTGAGTGTTTCATAAACTCAGAGATGGTTTTGGAAAGCATTACTCTGCATCCACAATATTTATAAAGTGCATTTATAAAGTGCAGGTAGGTAAAGTTCCACTTGGCCAAACGATCATTCCTGAAAACCTCGGCCTTTAAATCAAACTAAACTAAGGGTGGCCCCAATCTACAAATCCCAAGGATAGAGAAAGGATAGAGATGAGTTTTGGGGGGATTTTAAAGGCATCTAAAACTTGATTCTGAACTGTGCAGCAATTCCCAAGTTATTGCTCTGAGAGGTTGAAATTGGGGCCTTCATTTTTAGACACTTGTAGAAAACTTGTAGATTATGAAAGAAAGTGCTTGAAAAGCCTGGATTCTGTTTCCCCCTCCCCCTCAGGGTAAAGCTCTTCATCCCCAGGAGGAGATGAGGGCAAAGCAGTTTTGGAGGCTGTGGGGAGGCTGGTGGGTCAGTGGGGCAGGAACAGGGAATATCTGCAATCCTTTGGGCAGCTCCAGGCCACGTTCCTGCTCTCCCTTTTCCCATCCCCTGCTCCTCTCTGCATTAAGAGAGAGGCTCCCACTGGGCACCTCCGTCATGCTCACGTCAGTCCTTCCCCTGGCTCAGCTCAAATCCTCAGATCCCCATGGCTCAAAGAGCCTCAAACGGAGAAATTTCAGCATCACGAGCTACACAGAAACCCCCAAAGTGTGCCAACATTTTGCATCCTTGCATATTTGTGTCCTCCTTAGCTCTGCATGATCATAAACCAACACTGAAATGGATCCTTAGCCAGAGTAACTGGGATAAATTAATTGCAGTGTTTGTTAATTTTACCTGAAGTTGCTCAGGAACTGCCAAATTAATTCCAAAGGAATTAAGTTCCAAGGGTGCTGCAGCTCCTACCACCTTTAAAGTATAATTCGAAGAGAAAAAAAGAAAGAAAGCAAAATTACATCTCAGCAGCATCCTGTTGGCCCTGTGCTAATGTGGAAGTGTGGGAAAGCAAAGACCAAAAATGATCTTGTCAAGAGAGGAAAGAGTGTTTTAGTGCTTTGTCAAAACCAACCCCACAACAGCTTCCCTGAGCTCCTGCAAAGTGAGAGATGTTTTCATCCTTGGAGCTAAAATCCTCAGATTTTAAGGCTGCTGGGATATGGAGAATATATTTTCTCTAATAGCTAGGATGCCTTTTGGGGCTACCTAAAAACAGGGGCCAGACAGAATTCAGGGAATAAAAAGCAGTTTATTTCTATTTATTGAAGGGCTCTCAGGTACATTTTGGGCAGATGAACACCCCAAAATGGACCATGGCTCACGGGTTTCACACTTGGATCAGTTTGGTCCCTTTGCATTTTGGGGGTTCAATCTCCCAATGACAGCTGCAGGTAATGAAGTCATTCACCCCAAGTTTGCTGCCCCCAGCTCACTTTAGCTCCCATCCCTGGGGGCCTGAGGCAGTGAGGGCTCCTTGATCCCCAGGCCTGGAGAGGAATTGTTGTGTGTGAGCAAAGTGGGGGAGCAGCAGCTGCCACTGAGTGTGGAGTTTGGAGCTGTGCACTGAAGAACTGCAGGGTCACAGAGAGATGGGAAATGGAAAAACTGAAATCCTGAGG
>VZUI01035450.1:0-57874 GCA_013401135.1 Cettia cetti | reverse complement strand
TCTACAGGATATCTGCTCTGAGGAAAATATCCTTAAACAAAAAGTTTCCAAGGGTGAATAATTGATCATCCTGTTGTTGGAATTCTGTTCTGAGGAAAAAAACCATTTTTAACAAAAGGTTTCCAAACCTGGATAATTGATTCTTCTTTGACCGGAATCCTGCTCTGAAATAACATCCTTGAGTTTTGCTAGACAGCAAGAAAATCTTTTGGGAAGAAACATCTCTGGAGACTGCTTATCTCTTTTTTTTTTTTAGTCTCTCCTTCCTTATCATTCAGTGCAAAACTGTTTCAGCTTTTGTTTCGCAACGCCGTAGTTTGGTGGTTCCTCTTTTTTATTTCTTTTGCATGAATTATTTTGCAACATATATTACATTATATCAGGTTATCACCCTGTGTCGAACACTTTGATGCTTTACTGTCTACTTGAATAATTAATATATTTATTTAACAGCATTGTAGCCAGGTGCTACAGCTCCTCTCCTCTGGCCCCTTGGTTCTGCTTAAGTATCTCTAAGTATCCAATAGTTAGTTTCCTAGCAACTTATGGGAAAAAATTCTATAACTAAAAGAAACAAATCAAACCCCCAACAATTTTATAATGCATTTATTACTTCAGTACTTTAATATCTTTAATGCTGTACAGATAATTTGACTGTTTCTGTACAGATAAGTGTATAATTAGCTTTTTAAGATAAAACACAAGGTAGTCTAAAGCTTGGTGACAAAAGTTGTTGAGGAAATCCAGTATTAGCAGGAAAAGTTCCCAGCTTTTATGGAAGACATCATTAGGTAATAGGGCCCATCTTTGGCCTGGTAAGGAAAAATCTCAGCAGCTGAATGATCACAGAACTTGAGTTGTCTACTAGAGACAGAGCTGCAGTTGAGTCAGTTGAAATGGACTGAGGATTTCAGTCCAATCCTCAATGTGTTCAGGATTTCAAGCCAGTGTATAGCCTGGTAATTTTTACCCCAAGGTAAAAAAAAATTAAACCTTATGTTGCTAAGATTGTACAGTTTATAAAAAACCTCAAAGTTTTTAGCTGTTACTACATTTGCCTCTTTCACTCTGGATAAATTCTTTTCAATCACTGGTGAAAAATTTTCTTTGATTTTCTGTGGTTAATGTTCTCATCCATACTTGCATGCCCACATACAGTTTCAGTTTTAGCATTGCAAAGTGTGTAGTCCACGTCTGAAGTTTGAGGTTGACTGTGAAAACTGACAGATTAAGATGAATTTTTTTTTCTGGATTAGTGATTTTGACAGTATCCAAGCAGAACTTTTCCATCCAGTAACTTGAGATATTAGAGCTAAATAAATTCCTCTGGAATACAGTTGGCACTTTGTCCACTCCTCTACTCCCCCAAGAAAGTCCAACTGCCTTTTTTATAAACAAATGAAGCAACCAAAGTAGGCAGGATGCCAAATACAACTAAATTTCATTATTGGAGTGAAATGTCTTCACTTTTCAACCCCTTAATTGTGATGAAAAAAATTATCTAATACCTCAGTATACAATCAAATACTGTTGGGTAGCAAAAGGAGAATTAAAAACTTAAGGAGAATTAAAAACTTAATTTTCCCTCTTTTTCTCTGGAAAAAAATTAGAAAATAGTGCTTTTTTTTTTTAATGGAAGAACTCAGGATGAAGACATTTGGTGTGAGCCCTCAGATTTGTGTGCCATAGTCAGAGTGCAAGAGGAGACTTTCCCTTTTCAGTCTGGGACAAATTGCTTTTTGTTGTTAAAATCAGCAGAAGAGTTCCTGAGAGTCTTACCCTGAGCCAGGTGTGTTTCACCTGTTTGTGATGGGAAATCAAAAGAGCTGCCTCAATTCCTGCTGCTCCCACCTTTCCCAGGTTGTTAATGAGCTGGGGCTTTGCTACCAGCAAGTGTTGGGTGATTTGTAGTAGAGCACTTCTGATGTGTGAGAGACAGAAGGAATTAATGTGAGGTCGAAGAGAACAAGGAGCAGGTGAGTTCTGAAGTGTTGAGAGCACAGGATGTGATTTTGTATTTGGCACATCCTGTCCAAAGTGTGAAGATTGAGAATGGAGATTGGTTTTGTGTCAGGTCAGAGACTGCAGCTGCTCTGAAGTGAGGACTGGGAGATGGGGAAAGGCTCAGGAGGTGCAGGTCTGGAGGCTTCTGGTTCACTCCACAGAAGAGGAGAAAAAATCAAGGGAGACAAGGGGAAAATTAATGTGACAAAGGTGATTGTCCAGGAAAAGTGCTTTTTTCTGATGACTTTCTGCATGGATAGAGAAACAGCAGAGTTATACTTGCTAAAGCCACAGGATGAAATCTGAAGAGTAGCTTGGTTGCAAGACTGGCAGTCCAGGCAGAGTAGTAGGAAAGGCTCTGCCTTTGTCTAGGGAAATGAGCAAGATTTATGGTCGTGGTCAGAATGTGGTGGCTCACATGGAATTCACAGCTGGAGGGTTTGGCATGAACCACAGGATCATCAATTTACCCACAGTTGTTCAAGAGAAAAAGGAGATTCCCTCCCTGTTTTTTCCTAGGTGGAAGGTAGAGCAAGGAAGTGAAATTTTGTCCCTGATATGGCTTTTTTACTGTTGTTTAACTGACAGCTATTCATCTGCAAGGACATACCTAGAAACAGTCTGAGATTTGGTGAATGGAGTGTGAAGCAGCAGAGAAATTGAGGAAGTTTTCAGGAAATAAATGTCTGTGGACAAGGTATTTCAAAAATAAGGTGCAGAAGGACACTGCTTTGAAGTATTCAGTGAATGAGGTGAATTTTAAAAGTACAGCCTGAGGAAGAATCAGAACAGTTCCATCAGAATATGTGGATCACAGGTTTTCAGAGACACTCTTGTAGTTGTCATCAACTAAGGCACCTCATGCTGAGGCTCTTTGGGTTTGACAGTTTGAACATAAAATTTGAGATGTATCCCTGGTTGCATTTTTTCAGTGCCCACAGTCTGCCTGTACAATTTTCCTAGTACAGGGAATTAGGAATTCGTAAACAATATTGAAATCTGTCCTGTGATTTTTACCTGCAAATTCAGGTGCCCCAATAGGAGAATTTGTGACCAGTTTGCAGAAAGTGCTGGGAGTTTGTCAATGAGGAACTTTTTTAGTCACTACAGAGGAAAAACTGCTGTGTTTGTAGTGGCATTTCAGCCCTGTAGGCTTGAGGTGTCAGTCACCTGAGTAAATAGTCAGATATTTGTGTTTAGGGGTTTTCTTAAGAAAGTTAAAAATCAAGACAGGGATTTTGAATGCAAATATTTGTGTGCAGATGGAGGAGTAATGGTTAAAATTCATGAAATTAAACTGCAGTTTAATAAGGAGAATTTGTATCCTGTAGTGTGAATTGAGGTGATTTTGAGAGTTAAGGGCCTGTCTGAGATAAGCATTGGAGTTGTCATGGAAGTCACTTAATAAATGCACACAGCAACCTCTGCAGAGGACCCTCAAGTGTCAGAATAATGCTTTTGCAATTATAGGCTGCTTTTTGGTGAAAACAACTTTGGAACATACAGATGGATTTTTTTTTTTTTTTCCCCTACTGAAGTGTTTCTCCACTAAATCCTCATGCAAATACATAGTTCTGAGACATAACCTCCTGTGCCTTATTATAGCTTTTTTTATAATCACCTTCTCTTTGAAGGTTGCTAAGCAGTTGTCAGTGTGATGCCTGTTTTGAACCAGGAAAGCTGTGGCCCGCCCTCCAGTTACTTTCTTAAAAGTAATTACCAACAGTGCAGTTCCAGCAGCTCACACATCCCTCCTTTGGTGAAGGCTCTGGCTCCTGAGTGTGAAATTATCACATCATCCTGCACTTCCACTTAATTTCCCAGATATAATCATATATCAGCCTGTGAACAATAGCTGCCTGTGCTTGCTCCAGCACTGATTTCCAAAGTGTCCCAATTTATAGAGTGATTGTAAACACGTCAAATAGAACAGGGAGGAACCACTGCTGCCCTTGGTTGTGGGAACGTTCTCTTATTTCCTGGTGATGGCTGATTTAAGCAGGCAACCACAGCCTCCTTCCAATTAAACCTTTGGCAGGATTGGAAGGAGGCTTCTCCCGTTTTTGACAACTTGGTTTTATGCTTTTTTAGTGTGTTCCATTGTCTGTCAGGCTGAAGAATACACAATTAACACACAAACACACAAAAGTGTGCTGGTCCTGAGTGCTCTGTTTGTCCTGACTGATCCCGTGCTCACAGGTTTGCAGTAAGCAAATAGGAAATTTGTTCAGGGGCAGAATTCCTTTTTTTGTTCTAATGAGGGAAGATGCTGCAATTTTCTTCCTCATGATCTTCCTAATGCTTCCAATTAGAATTTTCCTGCCTTCCTGGACAAGTAGATCCCAGCTGAGCAAACAACATGATATGCTTCAAATAGGAAGATCTACATTCAATAAGCTCCTCTTAGGAGTCTGTGCCACATAAATGTTCCCCAGACTCAAAATTTGGAGGAAAGCAGCATAATGAAACCTCTATTTTGTAAAGACATGCAGGCTTTAGCTTGGTGTATTTATAAAGTCCCATTTATGTTCTCTCTTGTTTCAGGTTCTACACTTTGCTGGTGCTGTCCACTGCTCTTTTTGGGAGGCCTCCTTTCAAGAATGTCATTGTGAATGGCCTTGTCCTTGCCAGGTTGGTGTCAATCAGCTCCTTCCTGAGCAGGTTTTTAGTCAGAGTGTTTCAGATAAGACCTGAAAATTGTGAAGGGAATGTGAAATGGACTTTGGAGCTGTTAAGACTTGCCAGGGTGATATCAGTGCTGCAGGAGATAAGAGGCATCCAAGAGTGTGAGGCTCACACATCCCAGCATCTGCTGCACTGGGCTCTTTCCAGCAGGATTAGTCCTGCCTTGAGAGAGAAAATGAATAACAAGAATAGGAAAGAAATTATACCTGTTATGCAGAGTAAAGGGTATAATAACTGTAGTTTTAGATGTAATTTAAAGTTAATTATATTTGTTTCCCTTTATTTTTGAATGAAGCTTTGCCAGTGGGCTGGAGTGATTGATTCAAAACAAGTGCATCTTTCCTCAGCTTGGGCAGGAAGGACAGATTTCCTGCTTAGATTTGTAACTTGGGAGCCTCTTGGATTGGGTTTTTGGTTTTTTCAGTTGTTTTTGTAGGTTCAGCAGTCCTACAGAAACAATGTGCTAATATGTGGAGATATATAATTAGTGTCTGTGCCACTAGGAATGTACTAGGAGAGAAAAATTGAACTGGATTTGAAGAGCCTTTTTTCTTTATCCATGTATTACAAGAGTTCTGGGAATTGATACTCACATTCTGCTATTTTCTAGTGATGGCCAAAAAATGAGCAAAAGGAAGAAGAATTACCCTGATCCGATGCACATTGTGAACAGTTATGGAGCTGATGCACTCAGGTGGGATTTCTGTGGTGGGTGTTCAGTGGGATGTGTTGGCTCCCTGCTCGTGGCAGATCCATTCCAAGAGGTTGCTTGGGGAGGGGTTTGACAATTAGCAGCAGGAAGGAAGTTAATTTTAGAAGCTTCTAGAGCACTGTGGCACAAGTGGCTGCAAGAGTGGCTGAGTCCAAAGAACTGGCAGTGGATGCAGTGCATGTCTCCCTCCCTAAAGCCCAAGGGATCTGCTTCTTCCAGCACTGATGGTCTGAGTTGAGCCAGTGAAAATGTGAATAAAATATTTGATAACAACACTACAAGGTCACTATTGAATCAATGGCTTAGAGAAGGGTCTGTGCATAATGCACAAAAGATTTGTCTCCTATTTGCACTGTACATTTTCTGGAGGGCAAGTGCTTTGTTTTTGTGGATGCCAGTACATAATTTGCACCTAAGAGTAGAGGCACCAGAAGAGCAGAAGTGGAGCAGCCTAATATATGTAGATAAATTGTCCTGGTCAAACAGATTAAACACAGTTCAAGTGGTTCATTAAAATTACAGGAACATATAAAGTAATTACACAGTCACTTGGTACTTTGGCTTAGTGCACTGACTGCATGCATCAAGTGGTACCTTGAGGTAAAGGTACATAAAAGACATTTTAGTAACTGCAGGAATGCACTGCTTGGGCATTTCTCTAGAGCCCTGTAATTCTTGTGTATATAAGAAGGCCTTCAACTCTCACACATTGTGTGTTACAGCTGCACACAGAACTGATGGGCTGGATGGAAGCTGAATGTTTATTTGGGGAGATGGTTGTTGCTTCTGGATAATTTAAAAGAATCAATGTGAACTTCTAATTGTTTCAAGCTTTAGCATTTAAAAGACCTAGTACATGTTTACAATGGAGAGTTGGGTAGAGTTCCTAAATTAATCAAGGCTGCTCTTTACAAATAAACAAGGTGTTAGCAGGGTAGCACTGAGTTGGTAGCTCCAATAATAAGAGTGAAAAGGGTTGGAGTTACTCACAGTGGAGATTTTTAAATCACAGGTGATGTGTCTGTTGGAAAAAAACCCAACTGCCTTTTTTATAAACAAACCAAAAAAATTTCAAACACCAGAAGTTACACTTCCATTATTCATGGTTTTGTTTTTTTTTTTTTTTTAAATTTCTAAGAAGCTAATTCATTTTTTTGCCAGTGTACTCATTCTTTAATGTCACATTTATTTATACCTACACCCACACAGAGAGTAGAAAGCATTGCAGCCTGGGCTCATTTCTGGAAGGAGCTCTGCAATTCAGTTCTCTGCCTTTTCTGAGGCGCTTGATGTTCTCTGTTTATAGCAAAAGCTACAACTGAGGTTTTTTTCCTTGGCACTGTTTCCCTGCAGAGTTACTTTAGCTTTTGCAGTACACAAATATATATGTATATTCTAACTCCAGCTTTGAAGTATTCTCAGCAGTAGCTTGATAAATAGATCAGTGGAAAATATAGATATAAGTTGGTGAAATGAATATGGAATTGACTAGAAAGGGCAAACAGCAGAAATAACAGCACAGTAAAATTAACAACTCAACTTAAAGCTTCATGAAATTTGAATCCTGAGTGAGATCTGTAAGAAGTGCCAAACCAGTTACATTTCAATATTCTGAGACCTGGGCTGGAGACCTGTCCAGGCTGAGCTCTGCCTGGAAGAATTTGCTGGTCATGGAATTTCCAGGCCTTTGCTTTCTCTGTCCTGGGGTGAGGATTGCTGTTAGAAGTGAGGAGTTACATCCTCCTCTCAACCTGGTCTTCAAATGCAACAGGCTGCTGGTTTAGAGGGGTGAGATTACTTACTTCTTTCTCATGCATTGTCAGCAAACTCAATAACACTTGCATGATCTGAGGAAGGTTTTATTTTCTGCCTAATGGGTAACTGAATGGGTGTAACTAAACTGTTAGTTCTAACTGTTCTTTTCTTGTGTGCCTTATTCCTCTTTTCATAGAATAAATGTGTCTTTGGAGTAATTGAGGAAATTGCTCTTCTTTTAATGTTTTCATATTGTAAGGTAGAGTGGGGCTGCCTTATTAAAACAAACAAAAAAAACCACCCCAAAACAATACTAGAACACCACCAAACTGTGACACACAAATAATTGTGATAGAAGAAAATGTGGTTTAAGGATAGACTCAAATTCTAGTTTCATTTAAGGACTTACTAGTTCATTACCATTGATTGTTCTGTACTTCTGTAAATTTGTAATTTGAATTCAGGTACAAATTGACTTGGGTGATCTTTGGGGTACATTTCCACCCAAGCCACTCTATGAATCTGTGTTTAAAAATGGTTGTGTGTTTTGTTTGGTTTTTTTTTTTTTATCCAGTACTAAAGCCCATTTCTGTACTGCATCGTTGTCTGTTTATTCTGGCAGCTCTATTTTTATCTATTAGTTTTAATGCAAGAAGCCCTCTCTCCTGAAGAATTTATGGTCTGATATTCTTGAATGTGCTGTGTCAAACCCCATTAAGATTTTAAAGCCTCCTAAAGGAAGTGCCTGTAAAGTTATATTAGTTTAGAATCATGATTTTAAAAGTTTAAAGATGTGAGAAAATGGGTTAATAAATTTGGATTGAAAAATGCCACAATCCTTAAAACAAAAATATGTTTGGTTTGGTTTCTGTATTTGGAAAATTAAATGAAGTGTATCTAAATCAAGTTTGTATTCAAGTCTTTTTGATACCTGAGTAAGACCTGGTTTCTCTTTGAGTTAACTTGATAGATTCCAGTTTATTTCTGAAGACAGAATGTTTATTTGGGAAAGAGGGTGGGATAAAGCTGAAAGATGTTTTTTTTTAAAAAAAACCTCAGAGACAGCAAAGAAGCTGAGGGACATTTCTGTCCCTTGGATAAGTAGTTGGTGTCACCTGGATCCTCTGCTCTGGTCCCTCAGAGCTTCCAGAGGAGCTGAGGCAAGATGTGTATTTTAGGAAGTACATCCTTTGTTCCCTTTTGGGGCTGTCTTTCTTGAAAATGTTGATTTCTGCTCTTGCCCTAGGATTTGCCTGTTTTGTTTTGCTCCTTAGTTCTGCCAAAGCTTTTTGTAATTGAGGAGATGAACAAGATTGAGTAGAAAGATATTGGGCAGTGATTAAGGAATTCAAAATATTACCGAAACAATAGGTGCCATCCTAAAGATGAACCATGCACAGCCTCTGCTTGTTTTATACTGTGATGGTATCTGAGCATGTGTTAGCACTGCAGGTAACTTCTAGAGTAAAAAAGAAAGTTTCAATTCAAATTCTGTATGCAGCATCTTAGAAAAAACTGTAGCAGTTACTAGTAAATGGTTTTATGTTCAGTTTGTTACAGGCCTACAGTAAAGGCACCTTTGGAATCTTTCATGTCAAACCCTATCAGTATGTGCAGGTGTAAGCTTTGAAGTATTGTTCTCTTATTCTGCAGGTTGTACCTGATCAATTCTCCCGTGGTAAGAGCAGAAAACCTGAGGTTTAAGGAGGAGGGAGTGAGGGATATCCTGAAGGATGTGTTCCTGCCCTGGTACAACGCCTATCGCTTCCTGGTGCAGAACGTCCAGATCCTGCAGCACAAGGTACACCTCTGGGGGCTGAGGGCCAGGGATTTACTGCTTCTTCAGGGTTACAGGGAGTCACCATTGGAGGGAAATTCAGATTGGAAGGGAGGTCTGGACTCTGGAGATCATCTGATCTTTACCTCCTTGATCTAAGTTAGATCAGGTTGTATATTATACTTGCTCTTAATTTATTGGATGTTTGTATTGTGTTTTATAAAGTTGTAATCACCTGCATCTTTCTCTTCTTGACCAAGTTTATTAAATAAAAAAGAGGAGAGGAAGGTAGGGGACTGCCAAGACATGACCATAGCTCTCATTTCTCAGATTAGAGTGCTGTTGAGTCCCTTTTATTTCACGTCAGTGGGATTCCTCTGCATTCAGACTTGGGAAATTGGAGGTCCAGACCTGGTGTTGGTGGGGTCAGGACACACTGAGCAATCCTGCTGCTCTCACACCCTGGGAACACCAGTTAAAGCCTGGTGTGCTGCAGGGGATCCTTCTGAGATATCCCTGCTAAACCTGGGTGGTTTTCCTGACTGTTTGCAGAGCAGCAGTTCCCACTGATCCTGCCTTAGTGCTGCTGCTTTTTCTTTGCTGTTCCTCTGTGTGGTGTGGCCAGCACAGCTCCAGTGCAGGGGGATCTGTGCCAGGGGGATCAGCCCTGCAGGCTCTGTCACTTGGGCTGCAAGTTCCCCTGCACTGAGATCACTGCTCAGCACCACACACACTGAACATCAGCAGAACTGCAAATCAGTCAGGAAAGCTCTTCTCAGTAGTGGCTGCTGTGACAGTTTCTTGAGCTAACTCATTTACAGGACTTTAATCATGAATTTGCATTGAAATGCTTAACTTGGGAATACTCAGTCCTGAATACATTAGCTACAGCAAGGAGATGATCTTCTGTAACATGACAGTAATTTTTTTAAAAGTTCTATTTAAATGCAACTTAGAAAAAAGATTCAGAAATGGAATGGAAAGAAAGGCAAATAAAAGCAATAATGCTTTAGACTTGTAGGTTACATTTGAAGTCTACTAAAAATGCTGGATGAGTGACAGGAGTTTCTACACTTTCAGTGTGAAAGCAAGATTAAAATTTCTTTCTTATAGTAATTTTTCATTAAAACTGAAGATTTGATGTGTATATTGCATAGTTTCTCTTGGAACCAATTTTAATTTTTCAGCTGAAATTAATGACAGCCAGGTTTAGTGCAGACTTCTCTGGGAGAGTGGGAGCTAAATGAAAAGTCCAAACCTTGTACTACACGTGCAGTTGCAGTGGCAGCCTGGTCACTGTGGAGAGCTGTCATTTGAATCAGTAAAGGCAGCTGAATTCAGAAATACTACAGTAAACAGCTGATTTAAACAATTGGGTTTATCTGTTTTAGCAACCTCTTTGGGGAAGAAAGTTTGCTAACTCCAGATCCTAATAAATAACAGATCTTTTTTTTTTAGGGCTCCCTAGACAGCATTCATCAGACAAACTTAGATGTTACCCCCAAAATACACTTGCTTATCCTGTGTGACCTTTGAGTTGTCTCAAGTGACCTTTTATAGCTTTTTACTGTGTTCCCATTAAATCTTGGAATGTTAGTTCAGCTGGGGATGGAAGACCCCCGTGGAAAATCCAGGTGCTTAAGGAGATAGGTTTGGTAATTCAGTAGATGGATTTTTTTTTTCTAAATAGTGCAATCCTTCCTATGCACCATATTAGGTAAAAGAATATGTTATTGGAGGTGATAATGCTTAAATTACATTTCATGCACAGGTTTAAGCATCTTCTTCATTGTGTTCCACTTTTTGCAAGAGAGAAAGTAAAATCCCAGTGTCCTGGATCCGGTATAATAGTGATTTAATGCTTATTGTAATTCCCCCTTTAATTGTAGTTGGTTAATGACCTCACACTGGGATTGCTCTTCTGCATTTCTTTCCTATGAATCTTGTCCTTTGTACTGTGAAAGTGGATCTGTAGTTTCTGGGTTGAATAATCCAAACAGATTTTTTCCATCTGGAATCTGAGGGAAGACAAAGTCTAAAGGCTTTTAAAAGGAGCTGTTAAATACTGTTTGTAAATAGAAAAAAATACCCAAAATCTTTTTCCAACCTGTTGTAAGAATGTGGGGAAGAGTCAGAGCAGGCATAGACAGGGTCTTGCTTGCAGAACCAGCAAAGTGATGCCATTTCTCAGATGGCTGCAAACATCAGTGCTCCAGAAAGCAGCAAAAATGTACTGTGTGCCTGTTGGGTGCTGGAAATTCCACCTGTTTTTTCAAGTTGCTACATTCATCTGTGTTTTAACGTGTGGGAATTGTCACGTGTTGTTAAAAAAATAACGGCCTTGTTTCTAGGCCTGCTCATGGAATAGAATCTGTTTGCATTTGAATTCCTGAAAAATGCCTCAGTTCCTCCTGGATGAAGCTGTGTAAATTCAAGGATCCTGCCCTGTGTCTGGGGCTCACCCTGCACACAGGGAAAGGATTGGTGCTGCTTTTTATCTGCTTTAACAGGCCCAAATCACAGGCCTCCTTTGCTGATAAAGGTTGTGGTGAGGCAGCAGTGGGAGACAGGTTTTCCACAGCTCCTGCTCTTACATACCTGTGTCTGGAATTTAATGTTTGCTGGTAGGAAAGCAGTGTAACTCAGGGAAAATGCCAAAAATAGTGGTGGCTGACAGGCAATTGGATGTGGAGGTTTGGTTATATACCCTGATGGCTTGGAAATGTGCTTTGTGTTTTGATGATAGGATGAGGGAAGAGAATTCCTTTACAATGAGAACACAGTTAAGGAGAGCAATAACATCATGGATAAATGGATTCTTTCTTTCACCCAGTCCCTCATCCAGTTCTTCAAAGCTGAAATGGCAGGTATGCATTTTTGCTCAGGGGGTCTGGGGGTGTTTCATGTTTGATTGCAGAACTTAACTTTCTGTACTGAGATTCCCAAATTCCATGAAAGACTTTGATAAAAGGAAGGGAATCTTTAACCAGCTGCCATAATCCATGGAATGCTTTTTCATGGATGTTAAGTCAGATTGTGCTATGCTTGTTCATGAGATTTCAAGAAGTGATGAGGCTTTTTTTGTCACAGCTAATCCTGTGAGCTCAGTGAGGGAGCTTGTTGCTGTAACAACGTCTGCTGCAGTGCTTGGAGCAATTAATAATATTATAATAGTCACTGAAAGACAGCAGAGAAAAGAAAGCCAAATAGAATTTGGAGAAGCTCTAAAAGAAGGGATAAAATGGGCAGTGCTCAAGTCAGCTGAATAAAATAATTTTGAGAGGTACGTGAACACTGGCAATAAATTTTTCCCTGGTATAGTTCCACAGAGAGGGTTTCTTTGGAATCACGCTGTGGGAGTGTGTGCAGCAGAATGGATGGTATTAAGACAGCAGTAAGAAGATATTGTCCAGGGTTTTTTTCCTGCATGTTGTCTTTTTCATCATCCCATACCTCTTGATGCTCACATTACATTGGGACACTTAATTGCAAAGAGGAGATGCTGCAAGAACCCCCTGAAGGAGTTGATAAATTTGCAGATCAAGTCACTGTGGGATTTGAAGAAGTTTTAGTGCATTTGAGGACACTGGAAGCCAGATAATGGAAAGAAGGTGGCTTTGGCCATTTTTACTCTTGTTTATGAATAAAAAAATAACCCCCTTCAATGCCTGTGATCTTTAGTTGCCCTCAGAAGAATTTTTAGAAGCCTTGGGCTTGGGAAGGAAGATGTTAAGTGGGGTAACAGCTGATGAGGAAATAGCTAAATGCCAGCTGTGAGTTCATGAGGACACAGGACAATCCTGCACTGCAGTCATCTCTTGCTTTCCCCTCTGAGTGATGTGATGCTCACTCTCACCAAGACCAGTCCAGTGAGCTTATCTTGCTATAATAGCTAAACCAGGTCATTTGATAGGAGCAGAATTCATGTGAGCTCATCTAAGAACATTTCATTAAAGGAAGAAAGATTCCTCAAGCCAACCAGCCTAGCAGTGTGATAAAAGCTGGCTCTCATTGATGAAAACATGGCTTCTTCCTGCAAGTTTTTATCCTTGAAATTTGGTGGTGATTTGTGTCCAGTTTCATGTGTTGACAAGCAGAACTAAGCAGAGCCTGTGCAAGTTTATGTGCAGCATGTAAAGAGGAAAATACTCTGAGGGAGAGCAGAAAATTCATTTGTGAGTTTGTGAACCTGGGATCTTGGATCAGTGCACGGTTTAAACAAATATTTGTAGGAACGTGAATATGGGGTTAGAAACTTGAATTTTCTCCTGGATTTCTGAGAGGAAGATGAAGCTGACAAAAAGGGATGTGTCAGTGACCATCTTTACAAAGGAAGAAGATCCTTCCAAGCAGGAAAAGAGAGTTGCTGTTGGAAAATGACATTGTCAAGACTTCCAAGGCAGTAGTGTTGGTATGAAATGCTGTTGTCTTGTGTTTGATGAAGATAACATCAGGTGCTCATCAAATGAGTGGCAGTCTCATTGGGAGGGGATTAATAAACAGATTTTTTCGATTTATTTTTCTGCATAAACTCTGGATTCAGTCAGCCAGATCTTAATGAGATGCAGTGAATTTGTTTGCTGTGACATGACACTCTAATCTCTTTTACAAACCTATTTTGGGCATTTTTTTTTGAAAAGATTTTCTACTTTGTATCACTTCAAATAGGAAAAATGTCAGGAAGAAACAAAGGAAGATTGTAATGGTGACTGATACTGTCCAATGCTCGATAAAGGAGATAATAAAAATATAAATTCCTGCAGCTGGAGGTCATGGGGTGTAAGAACAAACAGGTTTGAAGCTGGCAGTGCTGAGGAGACCCCACTGACCAGGGAAATGCTGCAGCTGGGCTCTCCTTCTTCCATTTCATTCAGTGTCTTTCAGAGTGGAGCTGAATTTTACACCCATCTCCTGCCTCTGGAAAAATGTTTCCGTTAAGTCCAACTTATGGAAATTGTGCCCCAGTTTCTGCTGGCACTTGGAGAGGTGGCAGTGTCAGCCCAGGTGGGGTCAGTGTGGGATTGACCTCACCTGAAGGGGCTGAAGCTGTCTCCCCTCCAACTCTGGGATGCTTGAGAGAGCCTGGAAAAATTCCAGAGAGGGGGAACAGCTCTCTGCTGGTCCTGCATGGGGAGAGCTCTGCCTTCCAGGCTTGTGTGCAACTGCAGCCCCATTCCCAATATTCATGGAAGATGGCACAAGTTACATTGTGTTCAAAGCTGCTATGTTTCAGAGGTGTTAAAAATCTGTATTAAAAATCATTAAGCCTTATTGGACTTTTATTTTCTACTAGAGTGCCCAATACAAGCACTTATTTTAATAAAACATCTTTTCTCCTGATGACTGAAACAAAAAGAAGTGTGAAGTGTCGCCATGTATATCCATGTCTTTTTCCTGAGCCACAAAAAAGCAGATTTCACTATTTGGTTACAGCTATTGAGAACAGAAATGTATTTTCTAGGCTAATACTGTATTTCTTGTTAAAGATACACTGTCCCTGAAGGGTGGGATTTTTGATTATTATAATTTCTTTTTTTTAACGGATCTCGTAACTAGTGCAGAGCTAGAGGAAAGGTTGGGATTTTTTTAAAGAATACAGATTCTCCAGTAAATGTCTTCACCACTATGGTGTGAATCTTCTGGGTGTTTTGTTTTTAGGTTTAAATCCCAGTTCTCTGCCTTTAAAAAAATGCTTCTGTTTTACAAAACACAGTGGAAAGTGTGGTGGAGCTTTTAAAGCCACGATCCATTTACTCAGTAGCTGCTTGATTAATGAAACTGCTTCAGAGTGGAGCTCAAGAAGCTCTTGGCTTTTAGAGAAGTTACATAGAAGCTTTTCCTTAGCAAATGGAGTCCTGTGCAAGGTCCATCCCCCTTATTCCCCCCAATCTTCTCAGGAACAGCTGAAATTTGTTTCCCTCTTGTGTAGTGATGTTAGTGATGACCTTGGTGCTGGCAGCTTTCCATGATTTCAGAACTTGAAAATACAGCTCTGTTTATCTCTTACCTCATCAGCCTTGCTACTACTTCACATTTTAGCTTACCCTGTTACTTAGAAAAATAGTGAAAAACTGGAATTAATTCAGAAAGACTTGGTTGAAGTAGGTGTCTCATTTTGAATCTGCTGAGCTAAAAGGGGAAGTGTTGGCACTAATTAAGAAAATTTTATTTTCTGGTTCGGCAGTAATTTCTGTCTAACTTGCAGTGAGTGCCTTGGCTGTGTTTGCAGCATGTGCAAATGGAGGATTTGTCCAATCCCCTGCCATTAATAGTCTCTTATCCACTATCCTCTTTACCAGTCAGATAAAAGCATAGGCTCCTGTAACGTCTGTTTGTGTGGGATTAGGGAAGCAATTTGGGAAGGGAGGAAATGTTTTCATCTTGAGCACGAGAGTGATGCTGTGCATATGCAAAATACAGTTGTAAAATGATCAATATTGAGTCACTTTTTGCTGTGTTTAACACCAGGACTGTAAATGATGATGGGAGGGGCTTGCAGAGGGCAGGTTTCACCTGCAGGAACCATTTTCCCTTGCAGCTTACAGGCTGTACACGGTGGTGCCTCGGCTGGTGAAGTTTGTGGATGTTCTGACCAACTGGTACGTCAGAATGAACCGCAGGAGGCTCAAGGTAGGAATCAGCTGCTGCAGTCCTGCCCTGGCAGCAAAGGCCTGGCAGTCCCTGTAATGGGATTTGTGGCAGCTCCACACAAGATCTTGGCTTTAGATGCTGTCACTTTGTGCCTGAGAGTGGCACTAAATTTAACTGTTCTCTCTCCTCTCTGCCTTGTGGGAAAAACCAAATAAGATGCCCAATAATGCTGTTGCATTTGCTCAGTGGTATCGACCAACAATTGTGTTGTATTAACATAGGAAACTTTTGAAGTCTATTTCAGTGCATTTCCTGATCCTAAAATAGCTTTTTTTCTTGGTGAATTCTTCATTCAGGGCGAGAATGGGACTGAGGACTGCATTATGGCCTTGGAAACTTTGTTTAGTGTCTTGTTCTCCATGTGCAGACTCATGGTAAGGGAATTAATTGCACTCCACTCTCAATAACACTTGAAAGCAGTTAATGTAAAAGCATCTTTGTGTAGCACAGTTCAGTTTCCATCTTTCCCTTTTATTTGCTTATCTGCTCCATGGTAGTAAGAAGGTGCCCTGTATCAACTGATTGATAAGGACACATTATAATTTCTTCCCTGATGCCCAAAAATAACATTTAAATATCAGCCAGGAGGTAAATAAGCAGTATGATTTCCATTATTTATTTCAGTCTGCATTTTGAATAACATCCTAGTTGCAGACACTGTGTAAGCATTGTTTTTGCTGAACTGTCCTTATGTAATTCATGGTATTACTGATTCATAATGTACAAGCAATAAAGGAAAGCTGGTGATTGAATGCAACATTACAGGCACCATATACTCCATTTATCACTGAGCTGATGTACCAGAATCTGAAAACACTCATTGATCCAGCCTCGGTCCAGGAGAAGAACACTGAGAGCATCCACTACCTCATGCTCCCCCAAGTCAGGTAAGAGGCAGCTCTTAAAAGGCAAAATTGAGGTTTGGTTGTTTGTTGGGGGATTTTTGTTCATTTTTGGGGTTTGGGATTTTTTTGTTTTTTGCTTTTTTTGATTTTGCAGAACAGCGTTCCCTCACTTGTGTTTAAAACTGCATAACAAGAAATCAAACTGCTTTAATAATCTAAATATTCCTTTGTCTGTGAAAAAGCATTAGGGTGCTAGTGAACATGTTCTTATCTATGAGTACGGAATGTTTTTATTTTGTTTAAGATCTGATGAATTATAGTCTCTTTGCTGTAGGAGAACACTTCCCTTGCAGTACACTTCACACTCCACCCTCAATTTTAGCTGGGAATTTTCCCTTCATGTTTAGGCAGTAGATAGTGTTAGCTTAAAGAACTGGACATAGGAAGGAAAGCAGTTAGGAGCAATGCGTGTACCCCATTCATAATATTTTCTTCTGGTGGGCAGGAATATCCTTTTTTTACTCCTCAAACTGTGTGTTGGCTCAAAGCTGTAGTGCCTAACTGTGAGAGGCCCTAAAGGATCAGAGACATCACTGGTATTGCAGTGGATTAAGTTCCTGCAGCACTGGCTGCTCTGGCTATCTGAAAATAAGAGAAAAAACTTCCCTTCAGCATTGCAGCTCAGTGTGAAAACCCACAGGGACAGGGGACCTGACCTTGATACTTCAGTTTAAAAATTTAAACCTTCTCTAATGGTGTATCTTTTTATGGCTGCTGCATGCTTTGAGGAGGGTGTATGGTCTTTGTGAGAGCTTTAATAGTGAGAGTTACTGCAACAGGGAGCTGGGGATTGACATAATGATGGGGCTGATTTTCTGTTCCCTGGGCAAGTGCTGTGAAGAATATGTAATCAAGGAATGCCACCCTCATCAGGGAGCTGCCAGGAACAGGTTTGGGCTCTTGCAAAGGCAGTCAGGGAAGGATGGGGAGCTGTTTGCAGGGGCTCAGTTCAGGCATGGGCTTAGCACAAGCATTTAAAAGTGGCTTAGTCACTCCTCACTGCAGTCAGTGCTGGCTTGCTGCTGCATCATGCAAATGTGGGATGCATTTGAGGCTTGCACCACTTTTCTCTGTATTGCATTTTGTTTGGGGTTTTGTCTGTTCCTAGTTTGTAGAATTTATTGGATCCCCTGAGTATCAGTTGTTCCCTTGCCCCATAGAAGAAAGCCTTTTCAAATCCAGAGTTTTGTTGATGTTTGAGTTTCACCTGGAGTTGCAAAGCAGATCACTGCATTTACTTTGAAAGTTTTCTGGTACAGCATAAGGACAATATTGTCAATTAATAGGAAGAGAGATTTTTGGATGCAGTTACAGAAAGCACCACTTTACCAGTGTGGTGAGTGCAGATAAAGCTGAGGGACTTGGCCACTCTCACAGCTGAGCTTAACACCTGTGTTAAAACCCCACCGAGGTCATGCTCGGTTGCTCAGTGTCTGAACAGATGGGTTGTATTAAATTTTGTGAATTTGCATTCAGTCTTTGAAAAATACCCTCATGTTGTGGCTCTGCAGTGTTGTTCAGTGATATTGAAATACTGTCACATAATCCTGTGTGAAGCTTTCTGGGAGCAAAATATTCCATCTTGTAATTTCCATGTTGTTGGAGAATCATCCTCAGGGACTGATGTTTGGAAGAATGAAAGCTTCAAAAGAGGTAGAACCAACTCAAAGCCTTAGTGCTGCAATGGGCATATTTAATATTTCTGTAAGTTTTGCTTCACCAGCTCTGTTTTTCTGGCCAGTCCTTACTGGAGTTGTGGTTTTCATCCCAGTACTTCTGCTCCTTAGATTACAGCAAGTATCTGTGTTTGTTTCATTTTATTAATATCTATCTTATTAACCAATGCCTCTGCTCTTGCTTTGATACCTGAGTGGTTTTAAAGGAGCTGCCCAATTAGTGCATCTACTCAACAAATCAGGAAAACCACATTATCAGAATATTTTACTGCCTGTGCATCTGAAACAAGATGTAAATGTCAACTGCCTCAAAAAAAAAAAAAAAAAAGTGCCAAAAATTCCACCCCAATCCTCTCCCCACCTCCCCAAAAATGCCAAAAGGTAAAAAAACCCTCACCCCAACCCTGCCTTGCCTCAGAATGGTAGGGTGTTAGAATTATTGAGTCAGGAAAGATGTTAAAACTCTAAAACATGAAGCTTAAATATCTGCAATTTCTGAGAAAGATGATTAATGGAGATCCAGTGAATTGTTGTTACAGGGAATTCATTGTTGCTGTAAGTACCCTGTTTATAATATGTTTCTGCATATTCTTGTGATATTATTAGTGTAAATTGTACTTTTTATTGGCTATTACTAGAACAGGTTGTATGACTCAATCCTCTGCACCTTGTGAGAGGTGCTAACAAAAGATGTAAAAATAGCTCTGGTATTTGTTTTCAGCAAGTTATTTCCTCCTCATCTTCTCCACAAAGAGAGCGAAAAAGCTCATTTGTTCATTTTTCAAATTGCCCCAACCAGGGCATAATTGAGTCTGTTGCAGGAAATGTCAGAGAAGGGGTAAAACGTTTTCAGTCTGCTCAAAGAGATGTGATGAAAATGAAGCAATTATAATGTCTCCTTTCTAATCTAGGGAGGATCTCATCGACAAAAAAATTGAGAGTGCCGTTTCTTGTTTGCAATCTGTGATTGAGCTGGGCCGAGTTATCAGAGACAGAAAAACCATCCCAGTCAAGGTTAGAGCTCCTCACATCCCCTGTCATACCCTGGGAATGTGTAACAGCTTTGTAACTTTGGGATAAACCTGGGGAAACTGAATAGTTAACTTTGTTTGTGGTTTTTTCCCCCCCAGTATCCTTTGAAGGAAGTTGTGGTTATCCACCAGGATCCAGAGGCTCTGGAAAACATCAGGTCTTTAGAGAAGTACGTACTGGAGGTAAGAACATCATGTTTCAGGGGATTGTGTCTGTTGGTGAGCTGAACAACCTTCCCTGTTGACCATATTAACAACTCACAGGTGAAATGAAGTTCCAGGAGAGCTGTTCTGAAAGGGGATATCAGTGGGTGATGTGCCAGACTCTGTTTAGTGTTGAGAAATCCTTAATCCTACAAACTGACTGAGAGGCTGTTAGAATCTGACCCCTTTGCATTCTCTAAAGCCATGAAATCCATCTTCAAGGATCAAAATTCTAGTTCTGTTCCCACTAAGCACTGGCAGTACAGGCTCTGAGGGGGGTTTCCCTTGTGCAGAAATGTGTGGCTCTTATCCTGTGCCTGTTCTTGGCAGCTTAAGGGTTCTTTCTTCCCTTCAGTGAGGTGTTTGTAGCAGCAGATCTGCTCACGTGCTTACAGTGTGCCATCGTGTTGTGATTGAAGTTGCCATTGTCAAGGTCAGCTGCTTTACCTTGACAGAGAGAACAAAAATGTGCATCTTCCCAAGGAGGATCAGCTCACCTTACCTTTGTGAGGGCAGCCATGTCAGTCAGGGAATTCAGGAGATGAAGCACAGGAGGACTTCTGAAACTTGTGTTATATATAATTCCAGCAACACCAGCTTTCCCCAAGCCTACATACACAGCTATGGCAAGTCTCTAAAAATTCTGCTGGGGGAATGAGCACTGGCTCAGGAAGTCACAGCTCAGTGCACAGGGCTTCTACATCTGTGCTGTATGCTGCTTGCATTTAGTTACTGTGGGAGTTAAATGCTTAAGGATTGTTCACTGGAGGAATTTTAATTTAAAAAATAGTAATTGATTTGCAAGTGGGACTGTAAAGCTTTTCTGTCCTGTTAATTTATTGATTATTGCTCTTAGACTTGGCAGTTGTAATCCCTCTCTTCAGGATTGCTGTTATTATTAATTATAATAATTTCAATACCTGAATCTCTTCAACAGCAGAATTCTGTGAAATTTGGACTAATGTCTGTCCCATTTTTTTTGATCTGAAAAATGAATTTTTAGGTTGTAGAGAATGCAGTTTTAAGGGAGATGAGCTTTGCTTCCTCAAATTGCTTCCAAAAGACCAGTTGCTAAAATTTGTTGTCAGCTTCTACAGCTAATGAAAGGTAACAAAAGAAGCTAAAGAATTTTAAATTACTATGTAATTGGATTGTGCATTAGTATGTTTTGATTTGTATTCCTTTGCTACTGCAGACAAACGTGTCTCTTCTGGAGAGAAGAATTAAAACAAACTCAGATGCCTTTGTGGAAGCACAAACACAAAGTACTGTCTATTGTCCTGGTTTTATTATGTGTCCTAAAATTCAACAAGCTGCTGCTGGAGCTTAGTGTGTGTTTTATTGTACTGCATGGCAATCAATCCTGTTGTTTACTGGATGGTGCAGAGCTAAAGAGGTCAGTGATTACAGGCAGGCTGGGCAGCATTGCTTGGGCTGCATTTGCAGCTTTGTTCATCAACCTCCTGCCTATTCAGAGCTTTAGAAGCTTCAGTGATTGCCAGGAGTAAATTTGCAGATGCCAGAGGTAATGGGTAAGGAGAATTACACCATTTAATTTCGTGTAGTTGCTGACAAAAGAATTGGAAAAATATACTTGTCAATTCTTCAGAAATCTCATTCATTGCTTCTGCAGAAGGAGCTGTAGTCTTTGATCTGCAGTGCTGCTCTCTCATCTCCAGAACACAGCAAGTCATTTAAATAAATGGATTTTAATATTAGAACTTGCCAGATTATAGAGTTGTCATGCAAAAATAGCCAAGCTCACAAAATGAAGTAAACCCAGAGGGCTTTTAGCAACTGGACACAGTTGCATTTTATTCATTTCTATTTGAGGCCTTTTACAAGCATGGGTCAGGACTTCTCTTCCCAGCTGCTTCCAGGGAAAGGTTTTCTCTGAGCAAATTTGACTCTGTGCACAGTCAGAAACTTGTTTCCATCCAACCTTTGTGTTCCCTCCAACCCCCAGCCCTGTGTAGGGCTGCTGTAAAACAGAGAAAATTGACTTCTCCATCAAACCCAGGCACCGAGCCTGTGATAGGGCTGAATTATCTGACACAGGAGCTGTGCCTGGGGGGCCCAGCAGTTTTTCATTTCTTACACTATTACATAATGAATACTTACTTTCCTTTTCAGGCTGCCTGCCTAGAGAGCCCAGGCCAGCTGAAGCACAGCATTTCTGACATTTCTGTCTCTGTTCTGAGGACTGGGCTTAGCTGGGGCACATGGCACCAGCTAAAGGCTCTTGTATATTCAGGCTCATGTACAGCTCTTCCAGCTGGTCATGGGAAGGACTGGTTGCCTCACTGTGTCCACATGAGACTTGAAAGATGTAAGGAGCTAACTTTGAGTGATTAGGAAGATAAAATTAAGAATTATTTTAAATCAAAGCACTGAGACTGATGTAAACAGACGTAAGATACAGATTGGTTTTGTTTTTCTAAGACTCATTCTGAGTTTTTAAATGGATAATGTGTACAAAAGAATTATTTCCTAATCTAATTAGTACAGAAAACTTTCCTGCTGGAGTTGGCTTCTCTGTGATTTATCTAATCAGGCCCAAAGTCATCTTTCAGTCTGAGCTATTTTTTTGATTATTATTTCTTTTCCCCCACGAGGTTGTCATTTACAACTCGTGGGCTCATTTCCAGCAGCACCCCATTGAAACTGAATTTCTGAAGTGCGTAATTTTCATTAGATTTCCTAAAAGATGTATTAAATAAAATTAGATTCAGTTGTGTTCTTGGCTCCTCATGTCAGTAGGACTTCCTAGGGAATTAGGCTGCAGCTCAGAGGTTGTATTTTAAGCATTATTTCTCAATCCAAATGTTTGGCTACTTGCTAGTCCTATCGTGCTGATGCTGCCGTTTACTTCTGCTTCCTAAATGCCTTGGAGCAGCTTCTTTGCCAAGTGCACCTGGTGGTGCTGTAGGATGGTAATGGGAGCTCTGACCACCATCCAGTGGGCATTAAACACCAAATGCTTCAACTCTTGGGCAACCTGGCAGACAGAACCTGCTGGATTCCAGTGAGATGTACATGCAGGTCTGTCTCATGTTTTCCAACCCCACTCATATCCCCCTTCAGCTTTTTTCTCTCCAAAGCATTCCAGCCTTGGTCTTTCCTTATATGAAAACTATGTTGTCCTCTCAATCAGTTGTTGTGTAAAACTTCCCACAGTATCACTATGTTCCCTTCAGATATGGGGACAAAATGTGCACCTGTAACTGAGAAAAATGGGCACACACATTCCTGCAATGTTTGGGGCTCCTCCTGAAGTCCCTGCAGGTTTTATAAAGCTGTTTTGGCTGCAAGGCACAGCCAGAAGCTTTTCTGAGCAGGCTGGTTTTATGTGCAGTGAAGGGCTGTAATGAACAGGTAAGAGACAAAATGATGCCATTTTGTACAGCCTCAACTATAAGAGGGTTGGTTATGGTTTCCTGGCTTGATGTGTTCTGAAGGGGCTGTTCCAGCAGAATTTTTTCTCCCTCCTCTGCCACAGAATCCATTGGCACCACCACTACACACAGAGGGAACGGGTTTAGCCCTTCAGCAGCTGTGAGGGGGAAATAACAAGGGCTATTGAGCAGGGCTGATTTGAGGTGAGAGCTGTCTGAAAACAATAAAGAACTGCCTGGAGGCCGAGGGTGAAGATGGGCTCTGCTGCTGAGCGTGGGCTCAGGGTTGGCTTTGTTTGCTCTCCCAGTGCTGCCTGACGGAGACAACCCCATACAAACCACTTTGGCACTTGGCCCTTCCAGCAGCGTTGCTGAGGCCGTGTCCCGTGTGTGTGTGTCCCTGCAGGAGCTGAACGTGCGGGTGCTGACGCTGTCTGCGGACAAGGCCCGGTACGGGGTGCGCCTGCGGGCCGAGCCCGAGCACACCGTGCTGGGCCGGCGCCTCAAGGGCGCCTTCAAGGCCGTCATGGCTGCCATCAAGGAGCTGAGCAGCGAGCAGCTGGAGAGCTTCCAGGAGACAGGTCTGTACTGGGACAGAGCCCTGGGGTGTGGGAAAAGCAGGGCTTGACAGAGAAATGTACAATATAATAACAAAATTGTGTTTCGGTAGAGGTAGGCCTTAGCAAGCAGAAAAATATGTCAAGGAATATAATAGGGAAGTTTAATAGGGATGCTTTGTTTATAGAAGAGTATAAAAAGTTCCTGAATAGCAAAAAATATGAAACAAGCACCTATTGTTAGATATAAAGTATACATGTAGTTTTAATGATTGGTTTATGCAGATGTCTGTAAGCTCTTAGCAAATTGCTATTGGTTAGAAAACTTTTAAAAGGCCTTGTAACAAAGAGAACTTCAGCTGCTGTTGGCAAGATGTGAGCTGTTGCCATCTTTCAATTGTCTCACCCTGTAATGAGGCTGATGCCACAGTAAAGCTCAAGGAATGCCTCCCAGTATTCCCATCCTGTTATTTGGAAAAACTAGATCCAACACTCAAGCATGGCAGGGTATCCTTTTGTGGGCTTAGGAAAGCTTAAGCCCTACTACCCTCTTGTTATCCCTATTCAGCTGTTATGAGGAGAAAATTGTTTTTTTTTTTATTTTCAGTATTTTTCTGATGGTAAATTAGAAATGGCCACAAACACTGATCTTCAGCTGTTTTCCTGTTAAACTGTTCCTTCCTGTCAGAGGAGATTTAGGATGGATAATAAGATAAAAGTTCTTCCCCTGGAGGCTGTCCAGCATCCCAGGGAATGGGCACAGCCCCAAGGGTGCCAGAGCTTCATGAGTGTTTGGACAACACTTCCAGGGGTGCACATGGTGGGATTGTTGGGTTGTCTGGCCAGGAGTTGGACCCAGTGATCCCTGTGGGCCCGTTCCTACTCAGGATGTTCTCTGATTTTAATTACTACTGTAAAGCCAAGATGAAGCAGAGAATAAGCTTTCTGTGAGACTGAATCAGATTGGAACTGAGTATTTGTGCAGTAGCTTTTATTCTAAAAGCATTCCTTCCATCCCAGAGTTAGAAGTGGGTGTGAATTTTGCAGCTATATCTGTTTAACGAACTGCTTAAATGGAAATTTGGAGTTGGTGGAGTATACAGGTTATTTTTTTAAGTTTTATTCCATTCAGATGGTTCCACACAAACAGTTGCTGAAGTGCCTGTGTCTTAGTGAGCTCTGGAGAAGTGCCTGTGTGAAAAATGGGAATGATGTGGGATAATTCAGTGCTGCTTACTAGTGCTTAACTGCTGTTTGACTGCATTGCCAATATATGTATTGCACGTGTTTGAAGTCTGATGCTGGGTTAAAGCTTGCTGAATTTAAAATTGAGGATTTTACTTGGATGGTAAGAGATGCTCTCCATCTGCCAACCCTGCAGGCAGCATTGTTGTGGAAGGACACGAGCTCCATGGGGAAGATCTGCGTCTCATGTATCAGATGACAGAGGGATCTGCCCAGTTCGAGGCACACTCCGATGCTCAGGTACTTTATTGGTTATTTCCTCTTTTGATTAAGGGAAGAGTTCCTCAGGAAGCAGCAGGAAAATGGTGAGGTGAAAGCTGGCTTGGGTTTGTTAGTTCAGGTAGTTCAGCACGTTCCAGGAGTGTGTGAATCCTGGAGCTGTTCAGTACTCTCTCCACCATTGTATTTTGTATGTGAGGAGCTCTCTAAAAGCATCCTGAGCTCCTGAGAGTGTTACTTGCCCCTTGTTTCCAGTTTGTCACCTGTTCATTGGTGTTGTGTGCATTTGCTCAGGTTTTGGTGCTGCTGGATGTGACCCCCGACCAGTCCATGGTGGATGAAGGAGTTGCCCGGGAAGTGATCAATCGCATCCAGAAGCTTCGCAAGAAGGTCAGCAATCACTGGGGTGGGACAAGACATCTTCATTTCCTTTTCACCAATCTGGGCAATATGCAGCAGAGACTGCATTTTTAATTAAACTTGAAGCCCTGTCTCATTTACGGCTTTCTGACTGGATTCCCTTGCAACAGCTCTAAAGGATGTGTAGAGAAAATTTCTGTGGGGCGTTTTATTTTGGAAAAGCTGTATGTGTGCAGTTAAGGCTGCATAAAGCATAGATTCATAGAAAAGTCTGGCTTGGAAAGGACCTTTCTTCAGCATAAGACTGAAAAACTACAAATTTTTACTAAAATGGATATTTTTTTACATTATATATATATATTTTGAAAAATCTGTGAAGATTCTTTATATATACACATATATAATATATATACACATGTAGTGTTTTTTTAAAATACATATATCCATACCTTTGTAGATTTATATATTTTAATGTTTTTTACATTTATAAGGAGGATTTATTTCTGTATAAAATATAACCAGGAAGGAATATGGCCGTGAAAACTCTCCCATGTGTTTCTGGATGATTTATTTAAATTTAGTTCTGTAATGCCATAAAGCCATAATTTATTTTCACTATAATGAATATTAATATCTTGCCTGTATTCCCATCTTTTAAGATTCTTGGTGTTTTTGCAGAAGGGTTGGTTTTTTCTAAGTCTTTTGTGGAAGCTTTTAACAGCTCCTTGAAAAGCACCTTTTTTTCTTAACTTGACAAGTGTTCTTCTCATGGTTTGTGGTTTTGCTGTCAGTAATGGTGTCTGTGTGTCCTGCAGAGGAACCTGGTCCCCACAGATGAGATCACAGTGTACTACAGGGCCCTGCCAGAGGGGGAATACCTGGACACTGTCATCCAGCAACATGCAGAATTCATTTTTGCCACAATAAAGGCAGACCTGAAGCCTTACCCCGTGCCTACCTCAAAGGAAGTTCTCATCCAAGAAACAACCCAGGTAAGAAGGAAAAGCACTGCTTGCATAGTTCATCTTGGAACCCAGCAAGCATCTCCTATTAAAGAATAATGGTGTCAATATTTATTTGTGGGATAGAGCAGATATTGTTTTCTATTTATAACTTTCTGTATTAGTCTTTTTTGGTTTATAAAAGAAAGGAGTTGGCTTCTGTATGCGTGGTGTTTTTGAAAACCAAGCTGCTTGGATACCAAAGTAAATAACTGAGGCAGTTGTTTGTCTGAACTTAATACACAGTTATTTGTACTTGGATTAGTGTGTTGTTTGAACAGCCCAAATGTTGTTGCTCTGATTTTTTTAGATTAATAGACTTTTGTATTAGAACTTCTCCTTCGAGGCTAAATTTGGCTTACGACCAACTTGTTTAATATTTAAGGATGTTTTTTCCTTTGCCCTGTGTTGCTGAAGTCATCTGCTGTAAAAGTGTAGTTTCACAGTTCAAATCAGCAGCAATTTATGTTTTTTTCCTGGATTTCTTCTTCTGACATATTTGATGATTGTTTTGCCATGTTTTTCCTGAAAGTTACTCTATTCAAAAGACATTCCTAGCAAACATTCCTAGCAAACCTGTAAATGAACAATTTTGCTGGACCACAAAGACAAATTTACAGAAGAGTGTAGGATCTATCAAACTTGAAATTCGATGTACAGGATGGCTGGGAAGGCAGGGAATAGCTGAAAGGAAAAGGCACATTTCATCCATCTTAATAGTACATGTAAAGGAAATATTTTATAGTTATTAATGGCACTTCTGAAGTTGTACAGATTTGAAACAAAGCCCTGTTTGGCCTTTTTCAAAACTATCAGTTTCATTTAGTGACAGGTGGAAAACAAGTAAATACTGTGGTTGAGACATCACTGAAAATCTTTTTCTGAGTACTTATTTGATACTTCTGATGGACAATTTGATGCAAAGTCAACCTAAAATCTAAATTGGAATGTAAAAGCAGCTGGAAATACAGTGCTGGCAAGCAGCTGTCTGATTGCCTGCCTCAAACCTGTACCTGAGCTTTAGTGCTGGTCACTGTTGCTTTCCATGAGAACTTTCATGCCTGTTCAAGTATGGTTCCCAGCACCTTATTTTACTTATACCTATATCTAATTTAGTGTATTTTAGTGAAGAAAACCATTGTGGAAAGATGAGTGTATTGGTTGAGTGGTAGCTAATGCTGGTGTGTGTAGAGATGAAATCCTGCCCTGACACAGACACCTGACCTGGTTTTTATGGCTAGAATTGATGGCTGTCATCTGGGATGTCAGCACAAACCAGGCAGTCCTTTCAGTTGTGGAGATGATGAGCTGATGTGTGACCCTGGGAAAGGTTTGTAGGTCAGGCCTTGCATTTGCACAAACGTTGAATTTCAGAGAGAGAAAATCCTTCACTAAATAACTTCACTGTTTTGCCAGCCACTTCTGTGGGGCAGTTGTAGCTCAATTTAGAGAAATGCACTGTCCCATCGTGGGCATCCAGCTGAGAGGGCCTCCTGCCACCTTGAAACCTTGGCAGGGAGGGTGTTTCAAACAAAGCCATGAGCAGGGAATTGGGCTGTTGCTTCTCTCTGGAGAGGAGAAGGCTCCAGGGAGAGCTCACAGCCTCTTTGGTGCCTAAAGGGGCTCCAGGAGAGCTGGAGAGGGCCTTGAGGCAAGGAATGAAGTGACAGGACACAGGGAGTGTCTTCCCACTGCCAGAGGGCAGGGCTGGATGGGATCTTGGGGAGGAAATGTTACCTGTGAGGGTGGGCAGGCCCTGGCACAGGGTGTGCAGAGCAGCTGTGGCTGCCCCTGGATCCCTGGAAGTGCCCAAGGCCAGGCTGGATGGGGCTTGGAGCAGCCTGGGACAGTGGAAGGTGTCCCTGCCCACAGCAAGAAGAGTGGAATGAGAAGTTCACTGAGGTAAAGTTCCTTCCAGCCAAGCCACTCTGGGACTCTGTGAGGGGCTGCAAGTCCTGAGTGCTGAGGGGGTGCAGTCTGTGAGTGGGAAATGGAGGCACAGAGGAACAGAAGTCATGCACTTGTTCATTATTATTTTATGTTAGGGAGTCTCAGTTAGAGAATCACAGAATGGGTAGGGTGGGTGGAATGGAATGGGAGGGGACTTTGAAGATCCTGTAGTTCCACCCCCACCATGGACAGGGACAGTCCCCCCAGAAAACTTCCTTGTGGAGGGCTTGATGTGCCTCTGAAGTGTTTGTCACACACTTCAACACGTAAACAGATGTTGCAGAGGGAAACAGGTGACTGAGCTTTCAGTGCAACTGTCAAGTGCCTCTTGCAAGTCTCTGTTGCTGGGCCTGCAGAGATGGATTGCCCAGGGCAGATGCTTGACTCCATGTTCTGCTGCAACTTCTGTGTCACATCGAGAGCTGTGACATGAACAAGCCCTTCCTGAAGAATCCTTTCATGGGAGTGTGGAAGTTAAATCAGATGTGGCAGGATCATTGCACCAAATTTCTGGAACTTATTCAGAGGAGTAACAGCAGTCTGCTTGATGTTGAATATATGTGAGGACTGGAACAAAAAGGAAATGCACTCTGTCCTTTTTACATTTGTTGTAATTACATTCAAAACATTACTTCAGGGAAATTATTCTGGATCAATTTTTGATACAAGGCTTTAATTCTGAGCTCCTTTCCCAAAGACTTGCTCCAAGCTGCAACAAAAAAAGCAGTTTCTCAGAAACTACTGGGGCAGAAAAGCAGGTGCTTGGAAAATTATTTTTGAATTGTTGGTAGAATGGATAAACACAGAATGGCATTTGTTGCTGCATTAAGTGTTTTTCCCTACTTTGTAATAAGACTTCAGTGAAGAATGTCACTTCCAAATTTGTCTGTCACCCTTTGGACTCTGTCTCTTGCCAAAACCCATCTCTAAATTTACAAAAAAAAGAGGCTTAAATGGTTTTTTAGTACCAATTGTTCCTATGGTTGATTTCTGTATCTTTTTTGGAAGGTCCATGTTGGATTTCCTGGGGTGCCTCCAGGTCTGACAGGGTCCCTGGGACCTTGTGGGGAGATAGTCAAAAGCTGGTGGTACCAAGGCAGGTGTGACCCTGGGGTTCTCCCCCAGGGTGGTGGAGGTTTCTCCAGGTAGTGACTGAGAGCAGGGCCCTGGGCAGTGCTCTGAATTTCTCTGGAAGAGTGTTCCTCTCAGGCAGATTTGCTTTGGGATTGTATTTTGGGAGGGTGTCATCATTGCACATCACCTGTGCAAATCAGGCTGTTTATTCCCTGCTTTCCTGACATCTGGTACAGGCAGATTCGTGTCTGAAGCAGTCACTGAGGGAAGATGTGGGAAAAATCCCAATTTTATGATAAATGATGTTCAGTATAGCAAGGCAAGATCTCGGTGTTGTTTATTGAAGGAAAATATTTTGCTGTGTAAATGAAATAACCCTGATCTCTCTCCTTCCCCAGCTGAAGGGATCAGAGCTGGAGATCACCCTGGTCAGAGGGGGGGTGTGTCAGACTGCTGGCCCAGCCTGTGCCTACGTCAACCTCAAAGTTTGTGTCAATGGGACAGAGCAAGGTAGGAATGGACATCCCCAGCTTGATTTGTCAGGGCTGGTGTAAGGGAGAGTTTGGAAAAGGTGTGGGGAATGCTGGAGCCTGAATTCATTTGAAAGATAGTGCAGCCTCCCCTCCAATAGGAGCTTTAAATAATTCCTGAAAATAAGTTTATTCAAAGCAAAACCTGTCCATGATTTCTTCTGAGGGAAGAAATCCATGATTTCTTCTGAGGGAAACACTCCTGTGGGCACAGGGGTTGTAACTCCTGCTCCAGGGAGAGTTTGTGTGTGACTATCTTTGTGGGGGTTGCACTCTCTGGATTTGGGGCTGTGCTGGAGAATTTGTAATTCTTGCTGTAGCACTGTGCAGGAGGTGAGGCCTGGATGTGGAGGAGATGGTTTGAAAAGCTCAGATATGAAGTGCAGAGATGAAAAGAATACTTAAAACTAGAGAATAGCCTCACTGTCTCTTGGGCAATGGAGATGGGTGCAGTGATGTTGTTATAAGGGTGAGTTATATATTAAAAAGAGAGAAAAGTAAATGAACTTGGGAGGTTTTTTCTTGCATTTACTGACAGTTTATATATGCTAATAAGCGTGCCTTGTTGGATGTGGTCACAGAGCTGCTCCCTGAGTGAGAATGAGTCCAGTTGGAAAAGCTGGTGACCATCTCAGAGGGCATAGTCTGTCAGCTTTTAACCAATATAACACTGGGTTGTCCTTTAGTAACACATAAATGGGAGTGCCTTGTTAATAAAAGCAAATATAACTTCTACCCAATAAATCTGAAGTACACGTTAGTCCATTTCTCTGCTTTCTTTCCCCTTTCCCAGTAAAAAAAATTTGGGAAGATGCAGTGTTGCCAGTTTTAATTGGCTTAGAAACTCACTGGAAGTAATTAGCGTCATTAGAAAACCATTAGAACTTGGATATTGCTTCCAAACTGGATTTTAATTTCTTAATTTTGGTTTTAGATGGTGTGTTGCTGCTGGAAAATCCAAAAGGAGATAATACTTTGAATTTCACTGGACTTATAGATGCTGTCTCCTGCATTTTTGGTCTCAAAAATTCCAAACTGACAGTTTTTAATGGAAACACAGGTAAATGGAGTATGACAAGGAAAATTGAAAGTCTTTCTAGCAGCAGCAGCTAGGAGTCATTTACTGTATAATTATTTACTGTGTAATTTATATCTGTCTAGCTGGCTATATCAAATTGACAAGAAAATGGGTAAGGAAATATTCCATTTTATAGTCCTTAGCTTATGAGACTGTGTTTATAGTCACATCAACATGTTTCCAAAAGCTGCTGCTAAATGGTGCTCATCTGTTATCTTGCTTCCATTGCAGTTCTCATCAGGACAAAATGTGATTTATTTCAGTGTTTCTGCTGGGCCCAGGCTATGCTGGATCTTGATGGCGAGCTGCCATCATCCTTTCCATGCTTTCTTTTCCCTAATGCCTCAGTAGGCAGGGTGAGAACTTCAGCTGAATGCAAACTGTGATCTGTGGAAGAAAAATGTTGCCTTTCCCACCCCGAGGAGAACCTTGAGGAGTTCTGCATGCATTCTTTTTTTAGAAAAACCTATGGAATATTTTTGCAGCTTGAACTTCATTAAGGCACAAGAATGTAAAAAGAACCCCCAAACACTATAAAAATGGTAACTGAATGGCTACAGAACCTTTTATTTGTGGTTTTTTTTCATGGAAATACTACTGAAATACATCTGTGGGGTGGTACTTGAATTGGCTGAGGATTACCAGCTCATGTCCCAGGGCTGCTGAGGATCACCAGCTCTTGTCCAACAGTGACATCCATAAAGAAGTGGTCTGTGTGTCACTGTTGCCATCTCAGTCCTTAGTTTCCTTACTTGTCCTGTCCTGAGAATATTTCTAGGAGGATTTTGGGGGTTTCCCATCTGGTATCATCCATTAGCTCACTGTGATAAATCTTTCAGGTCATGCTCAGATCAGCTGAACAGTCCTGTCATACAAAAGGATTAATCTTTGCTTTCAGTCAAAGGGGATTTACAGGAAATCCTTCAGTATCTTCCTCAAGTTCCAGTTGAAATGGTTTTCCTTGAAATTGTTTTCCAAGTAGGAGGGATAACAGTGTGGTCTGTGCCTGCACAGGGGGTTTGTGCTTCTGTTATTCACTGTCACCACAGACAGTAAGAGATGACCTGCAAAAGGCCCAGCAGAGTTGGGAAACTCCTAACTCATTAGGTTTATAAGTGGTTTGGCTCCTTATTTGAGGTTTTCTACCATTTATGGGATAAAAAGATGCACAAATCCATTAGTGCTGAAATCCTAAGGGAAGTGGTGGAGAAAGTTGAAACCTTCCCTCTTCCTCTGCTGTAGCAATAAAATCTTTATTCCTTTCCTTCCCATGTCACTTTTGCTCCTTAGGAATCATTTTGGGACTTCCATCTTGGCATCCTGATTTTCACCTTTCAGTATGTGTCAGTGGTCTGGGCAGAGCAGGGTGTTTTCCTTGTCCACTTATTAACCACATGGAAATTCCCTTGGGAAGATCAGACTATCAAATTGTTTTTTGTTGCAGTTTGTCACATCTCAAACAAGTATTGGCCAGCAGATGTGGCTCTCTGGGGAGTCACAGCTCAGGAGTGCCAGGAAAACAGCCCTGGAAAGGTGTCAGAGCATAGAAGCAGAATTCCAGTGTTTGCTTTGGATCCAATCCTTCTGCTTTATCTGCCAGCCCTGGTGTGGGTAACCCCAGGTGAGGCCTCAGGGTGATTCCAGGGCCTCTGGAGGTGAGCAGGGCTTGGAATCAGCCACTGTGTCCAAGAGGAATTGCAGAGAGAGGTTGTGCACTCCAGACAAGTAATTTCTGAATAGTTCCCACATGTGTTAATGAAATTGGGACCCAGTAAAACCATATTTCTGGCTCCTCATTCCCTTCCTGTGGTTTCTAGGGCTGTCCACTTTACTTGCAGTAATTTATTATCTTGTTCTCTAATTGTAATGAGGGTTTCCTTAGGGTTGTGCCCAGGATCAGGCAGTTCTTGTATTAAGGGAGGCTCAGATAGGTCCTGTCCCTGCTTTTCAGTGCAGCATTGGAGTAATGGGATAAACATTTCCTCTCCAACAGCGTGGTAAGGTATTTTGAGGAGCTGCACAATCCCCCAAACAAGGCTCTGGGACTTGTGCTGACCTTCAGAAACTGAAAATAGAATGTGTCTCTTTCTACATTAAAAAAAATTAATTCAAAGGGAAGAAGCTGGGGTCAAATCAGATGGTAATAAAAGTTGTCTGTGACTCTTTTTCCTCTAGATTGCTGAAAACTCTTAAACTCCTTGCTTGGGATGCTTGTAGACTTGCACTCAGCTTTCATGGAAGTAGCCCATGTTGAAAAAGATTTATTTAAAACACTTTCAATATGTTTATGAAAAAATACATCTGTAGATAATGTAGGGCTTAAAAAAATAAGGGAGGGGCAAGGAAGGTGGGGCAGAAATCCCCCTACAAACTTTTTGATCCATGTCTTACTTCATCTTTATGATTTTCAGATGGCTGATTTTTTTTAATCTTCAAATTTTAAAAGGCTGTAAGGTATCTTAGAGGAGAGCATTACCACTTAAACCCCAGCTGCAGGGAGAACAGACTTTTAAAGTGATTTTCATGAGCACTTGTAATACCTGCTTGCCTTCAAGTCTGTTGATATATATGAAAAAATGATCCATTTTTTCTTGCTCTTAGGAGAGGGTTCTGTGAACAGACTTTTCTGACAGCACTGTGCCTGAGCACTTCCCTGGGAAAATGTCAGTGCTCCTGGAATGCCAAGTGCTAATTTGTTAATTGGGCAAAACCCCATTACTGCAGCTCATGCCTCCTTGCCCTGCATGGATCCACAGGGATGCTGCCAGCTGGGGAATGGCAAACTGGGAGTTACTGGGGCCAGGTGTTCCCAGCTCTGTCACCCCCTGCTCCCCTGTGCTCTCTCTTCCTGTGGCCTGAAATTGTACTGGTTTAGGAAAAACCTGCTCCTGGCTCCCTTCCATTGGATGAAATCTTGGTAATTCCTCTTCACTCGGTTGTTTTCTTGCTTTCCTGAAAATAGAACCAAAAGCAAATCCCCTTCCAGTGCTGGAGCACGTGCCTGGCACCTCAGGCAGGCCAGAGCAGTGTTTGGCTTTTGGTTTCTTTTTTTCTTTAAACCATTATAAATTTATATCCAAATATATAAAAGTTGATATTTAAAATACACATTTTAGAATCTTAGGGCAGCTTGAGATCTTTGTGCTTCCTTGAGCAATATTGTAAATACCCCCCAGTGCATCCCACTCTGTTCTGTAGCACTTGACAGAATTTTGAGAGCTTGTAGCTTGTGGTTGCTGTTCACCTTTCTGTAGGGTTAGGTTTTTTTGAGGATTTGGGGCTTCTTTTGGGAGCTGAGTGGTCAGTTGAGGGATTTTTTTATTTTTAAGTTCATAAATCTACAA
This sequence comes from Cettia cetti, assembly GCA_013401135.1. Lineage (NCBI taxonomy): Eukaryota > Metazoa > Chordata > Aves > Passeriformes > Sylviidae > Cettia > Cettia cetti. Next base: position 23,721 of record VZUI01035450.1, on the reverse strand, counting down.
AATGTATAAATTTATTAATTAGTCTCTGTGAGATTCTCTCAGGTGAAGTGATAGAAAATGAGCTTTGTACAGCTCAGGCTGTGTGACATGTGAATAGGGCTGCTATGGAATGAAAACCTGTTGGCTGGAGCTGACAGGTGTGCCTGTTCCATATGTACAGGAACACACAGTTCTGACAAGAAATTAAATGCATAAATTTCCAATTTCAAATCCCTGGATTTGATCTCTGGAGCTCTTTGCAGCAGAGAATGATGTTATTCTTGTGTATCTTTAACACTGTGCCCATCTCTGGCTCTGTTTGACCTCAAGGCTCAGGCAATGCTGCAGAATTCATTTTTGTCACAGAAACCTCAGCAGCTTCTCCTCCCAGCACTTCAGGGATTGCTTCTGATGTCCTTGGAGAACCTGGTTTGGGTCTGGTCTTCCCCATTCTCTCCATCTGCCTGGATCTTGGGCTGTGGTGGCATTACACACAGATACTCATGGAAGGGGCTTTATTCATGAGCCATGACTTGAGGTGTTTTTTTTGGTTTTGGTTTTTTTTTTTTTTTTTCCTGGAGTTTAATATATTTAATATTAATAAATATCCTGATGTTGCACAGTAGCACATTCCCAGTGCTACTTTGGCCAGGGGAGTCTGGGTGCAAGCAGAGATCATAGCTCCTCATGTCATGAGATAGGAATGGTTGGCTTGGGTGAATAATTTCTTGCTTCTTTGAAGTTAGCTGACTGGTTTTATTGCATAAGAAATGTTATATAGGAGCTAATTTCCACAGCAAACGAAGTACCCCCTTTGTGTCATTATGAAAACCAAATATTTCTGCACCAATTCCATTGTTCAACAGAGCAGCTCTTTCAGAGGATGGGGTTGTGAAGGAGGAGACCGTGCTGCAGTGGGCTCAGGGGTGGGGCAGTCCTTGCCAGCTCCTGGGTGTCCTGATCGGTGTCACTTTCTGTTGCAGAGCTGATAAACCAGACAGACCTGCTGGGTCTCAGTGGGAGGACTCTGCATGTGACAGCAGGGTCAGCCCCTGCCCTGCCCAGCTCCCCCAGCGCCCTGCTCTGCCAGTACATCAACTTGCAGCTGATCAATGCTAAGCCACAAGGTATGTGGGCTGCTGGGCTGCTTCTCCACAGCCTGGGCTTGCTGTCATGCAGGCTTTGGCCCTTTTTACTTGCTGGTGCACAGGGGGAGGTTTTCATTGCTATATAGTGATTTTTAATTTTTTTTCCCCTAGTGTGTACTTTCTGATAAAAAACAATGTTTATACTTGGCTTTTCTTCCTCTTCTCCTAAGAGAAAAAGGAGAGGCAGTTTGAGATAAGGGGCAGAAGTCAAACATGAGCCCCTGGGCATTGTTTCCCTGTTTCTGATCATCAGATCACCTGTGTAGTTTTTTGTAAAAGGCTGAGTCTAAACCAGACCAGTTTGAATGAAGAATCAACTCTTTACCAGGACATTGGGAACAGCCTGTGAAACATTTCTTAGTGCTGTTTAAAAGCCAAATAAATTGTATTATTCACCTGCTCTGGGGTATAGAGATGTGTGTGTGTAATTCTGTTTCCCAGCTGCTAATCTGGCACTCTGAAAGCTCACGTGGGAGCAGCTGAGTGTTTCAGTAACTTGCTCTTACCCTGTGCCCTGGTGTGAACTCTGACACTGCTGAGAGCTTGCAGGAGCCAAAAATGTGGTTTTACCAGGGGATTTGATCATCAGTAGGTGCTTGGTGAATTTCTACATTAAGTGGTTTCTATGTCCTGTTGAAATATTTCATATTTCCCAGATTCTGTGTTAACCCATGTAAAGAAGTTTTCTTCTGTTGGTCAAGCAGTCAGTCATCACTTATATTTCTGGCTCTATAATTCAGTGAATATCTGTAGATTGGTATTGCTAACTTTTCTCTCAGTACCATGAAAAAATAGAAATGAAATGGAAGAAGAAATCCTAAATTTCAATTTACCCAGATAAATGATTTCATTTCTTCCCAATAGTGACTCAACTGTTTTATCTTGTCCAGAATGCCAGAAAGGAACAGTGGGAACTCTCCTAATGGAAAACCCTGTTGGTCAGAATGGATTAACCTACAAAGATCTTCTGCATGAGACAGCAAAAGTTTTTGGGCTCAGGAGCAGGAGGCTAAAGTTGTTCCTGGATGAAGCACTAACTCATGGTAAGCACAAACCTTTGGTTTGCTCATCTGAGGCTCCTTGCAAGTTGTTGAGGAGCAGCTCCTGTAACCTGAGATCCAGTTTAATTACTAAACCCACACTATTCACACATGGGTTTAATTTTGCCCAGTAATTCAATATTAGCATAATAAAATCCTTTAAGCAAACATAGGGATTTAGAAGTTCTAAGCTGTAATGCATTCCCCTCATGAAATGGCCAAGGCAAGTTGTGTAAAAGCTTTTTCCTTCTGCAGTAAAGGTCAGTCAGCAGTGGGAATGGCAGTGCCCTGCTGAGTGACTGAACACTGAATCCCCTCCTGGAAGTGAGTCTACAGCAGGAATATTTTAAGAATCTGTTTAAACTTGTAACATTCATATTGTTGCATTGTCTTGGAGAGTTGGAGTGGGTGGAAAAGAGTGTTGGTTAGAGCAGTGTGGGTAGGTCAGACTCAGTAGGGCACAGCCATTTGGGATACCTGGGAAGCAGGAAGCTTCACCACATGTTCACAGGCCTGAAATGCTCAAGAAACAAATGGGAAACAAAAATTTCTGATTCATGAGGAAGGTGTGACTGAAGGTGGTGTTGAAAAATTGAACCAGAGTGATTTGGGACTTCATTTGCCAGAGAGAATGGATTGGAAACTACGTGGTAAAAACCTAAACAACTCCAAACAGGGATTCCTGCATTCAGGAGAATTCAGCTCTCTGAATGAAGTGATGCCAAGGGTTCTGTCTACAGTGTGTCATAGTGAGGCTTCTGTGACATTCAATGGCTTATCACATTTTACTTATCACATTTTACTTCCATCTCAGGGTGGGCTGAGCTCCCTCAGGAGCTGCTCTGAGTGGGGAGGGCAGGAGGGGCAGCTCTAGTGCAGCTGCTGAGAACTGGGGCCACTCAGCTCTCCAGAGGATTCAGGTGGGATACATTGGAATCTGAGCAAGAAGGAGTTTTTGGTGTGGATTTTTGGCTGTTTGGGTTTTTTTAAAGTTTTACTTCAAATGACCTGAAGTGTGTTTATTCACAAGCCATTTTTGTAATTCAAATAGATCTCAGATGCTGATGAAACTTTCTGATGGTAGTTTGAGTGAATGCCAAAAATCATGTGGTGAGTGGTGTTAACAGAGAAGCGGAGCCTGGAGTGTTTCTGCACAAGGGATAAAAACCAAGGAGATGAACCACACTTGATTCATAAACTAAAAGATATTTTTGTGTGCAGCCTTGCCCACCTGGGGATTCAGGCACTCAGCAACAAGGGATGGTAGGCACAGTTCCTCTTTGGTTCCTGTCACTGGTACAGCACCAGATGATTCTGTTCAAACACTGAAATAACCACTGTAGGAAACTGCAGAGCTTTGAAAGAGGCAAGGAGCTGACAGGACAGGAAAATGTACAGGCAAAGCAGCCTTTAAGGCTCAGTTGAAGTGAGGATTTTTAAAATGTCTTCACCTGAAAGGGAAATGGATTAAATCACTGGAACATTTGTAGTATGGATTCTCTAGAACTGTTTAAACTTTAATTAAAGTGTATGAAGTGACAGTTCACAGTGATGTGAGAGATCAGATTTGATAACTCCTCCAAGGCCAAAACAACTGATTTGGTCTCTTTTAAACTCAGAACACAGAGAGATTGGTCCCAGAGGTTTATTTGTGCAGCTACTGCCTTGTTAGCCATACTTCTGCTATCTCAGATTTAATTCTCAGCATTCACCTCCTTGAATAACATTTTTTAAGTTTAAACACTGGCATAGCTGTATTTTATCTTCACATCTCTTTTTTGTATGATAAATAAGTGCTGCATATAAAACACTTTGATGCTTCTAGAAAACATTAGGTCAATTAATGTTTTTCTGTATTGTTGCAGCTTTGTAATCCCCTCTTCATCTTCTGATTAATCTGTTCAAGGTCTTACCTTCAGAACAACAAAGTTCTGACTCTTGAGTAGGTTTTTTGTGGTTTATTCTAAAAAATGTATTTGTTGTTAACTGTTTGAAATGTTTGATGACAATAACCCATTAATTGGAAGTTTGGTGCCTGTTCTATAAATAGGAAAAGCAATCACTTGGTGGAAAATGAGTTATTGGTTTTGAAAAGGTTTTTTTTATAAATATTGTCCATCCAGGCAGTTGGGCATTTGCTGTCCATTGCACAGAGACTCGCCACCTTTTCTGAAACAAACGTGGTTTTGACTCCCCCTTTGTAATGTTGGAAAACATTCTGAAAGTAAATGTCCAGGTGGTGAGTGTTGCTTTTTCCTGAGCTGGAGAGACACAGGATCCAGGTACCTGATTGACCCACACTGGGGTAATGGGGATGCATCACATGCTCCCTGCAAAGCCCTTCCATGCAGCAATTGGCACAGAGGGGAGGGTGTCCCTACAGTCTGTTCATAAATCAGATTTCCCTTTTTTGAAACTAACTGTTGTTATAAATACTGTTGGAAATAGGCTCATGCAAGTTCCTCATTTTTCAAGATCTTAAAAATGAATATTTAATGAGAGACTTGGAGACCCAAGTTCAGTTTGTTTGGCTGCTTCTGCAGACCAGACTTTTTTCCATCCTGGTGCACCATGTTCCTGGGAAGAAGGTTAGTGAGGGAATAAAGCTCTAATTGCTGAATTGGATTAGAGCTCCACTCTTCCAGCTCTGTGGATGGATATCCAGCTGCTTAAAGAGGAGTCTTGCAATGGAAGAGAACTCCTGAAAAACACTGTGATCTGTGAGGACTGCTCAGTTCTCTAATTAACAGATGGCTTTAAAAATCAGTGCAGATTCTGTATGTTTAGCCTAATAATGAAATATTTTCCAAAGCAAGATGGGGCAAGACCCTGCAAAAGGGTTCCAGTGTGGGTGTTCTTAATGTGTCCTTTGTGCTAACCCTGGTGCCAGATCTTTATCTTGTATTTGCTTAGGTTGTCTGCAAGGCTTCTGGGGTGCAGAGTGACACTGTGACCCCAATCCTTGTTAGTCTGAGTTTCCCCACTGTTCCTGTGTCACACCTGCCAAGTTTCTTATCGCTGAACTTCCTTAGTGAAGAGGCCTCAGGGGTGTTTGTTACTGGGGTGACTTTTGTTCCAAGGCTACACCTCCCAGCCTTCCAAACACTCTGCTCTCAGTGGGGCACAGCTACAGCTGATGTGTGCTGGAGGCAAAGTCAGCAAGCACCAGGCTTCCTGGGAAAAAAAAATTCACATTTCACAATGGAATAGTGAAAGATTTCCAGCTCCTGCAAGTCATACAGGTGACTTTCCCTAGACACAAGTGGGATTACTCTGTGTTTGTGTTTTTTGAGTAATTACAATCCCTGAGTCAGCCTGTAAGTGTCCTGTGTCCTTCAGAGGTTTTTTGGGACTTTATTCTGTTCCTGTTCCAAACTCTGTGTATGTAGCTGTGGGAAGACTTAGGGAATTATCCTGTATGGAAGAAATTCTTCAGGCATACTCAACAAGATTCCAGCAGTAGTTTTTCAGCAGGTACTGGCACAGTCCTTTCTTTACATACAAACTGTTCAGGAGGGAAGGGACTGTGACTTTCAGTGCATTGTGTTGTACTGCTCATATTGACTTCATCTCATGGTGGTAGAGTTTTCTGAACTAGGTGCTGCCCTGTCAGGATGTGAAGGTAAGAGCTGTGGGCTGATGTAGACTTTCAAAGAGTTCTACTTTGGAACCTGTAACAGGCTCTCCTGCCCTTACAGGGACACTCCTGACACGTGGTGACCCTTCCTTTCATGCCCTGGCCTTTTAACAGGAGGGAATTTTGAGCTGAGCAGTTTCTGTCCCAGTCCCACTGTGGTGGAACCAGCAAAAATGTCTGAGTAAAGCAAATTAAATAAAGAGAAGTTCATAGTTCTCCTGGTAAGCAAGAGCACTAACTGTTGTTTCTCTCTTCTTTCCTTCATTCAGAGATCACAAAGGATATTTCTATGAAGAACCTGAACATGAAGACCCTCTATGTTCATGTCGTACCCACCACAGCTGAATGTTGAGAATTCCAGATTTATGACCATGCAGACTTTTTTCTGAAGTCAAAGGAAAATATTATGCTTTTAGATGAACATCCAAATTGTGTATGGTACTTTTAACATCTCTAGTGGCACACAGGATGTTTTCTACCAGTGCATGTCCAATATGCTGCTCTTTGGTTTCAAATACAATGTATTTTCATTATGTTATCTTAATATGCTGTAAAAGCTGGTCAGAAACCTTAGATATCTATGCAGTAATTTGCCTGAGAGAAATGGGACTCATACCTCAGTGATGCTGTTCTCTGCCTGTCCTTTGTGCAGAGGGCATCTTTTCTAAATTATGGGTTACCTACAAGGCTCTCTGATGTATATCCACCATCCCAAAAACAGCTTTGTAACTTATTTTAGGGTTATCTGGATTTGTTCATTCGTACTCGCTGGGTTTTTATCAAGTGTGTGGCTGTTGATTTCAAATGCTCCCTAATTTCAACACTTGGAACAATAAATTTGCTTCATCTCCAGACTCTTGCTTCCCTGAGTTCAGAGTGCTTTGCTTCCTTAGGATTTCTGAAGAAGATGCCTCTTAGAGCTCCATATGGATCAGGAGCAGCCAGAGATACTTGAGGTGGGATGATGCTGAGCACCAGTGGCTGTTTGCATTGTGGTCCTGACAGGTTTGAGGGGTTGGTTTGTTCAGGAGCTTGGGGGAGAGTTGTTCTGATGGGGAAGTAAGCTTAAAATAGCTGAGGTTTTAGTTTCAGACTGAAAATAGTTGGGCTTTTAGTTTTTGTTATACCCAGTACAACTTGTCAGTGTTTCAGTGTTCGCTCATGTACCTACCAGCAGGGGAAGTAAGAGCCCAACTTTGACAGTGTTGGGGGTGGTTTTGCCTGGTTCAGCTGGAGATTTAAGCACCTCTGGGTGTTCTGCACCTCCCTGGGAGTCAGTCAGTGTGAGCCTTGGCTCTCCTCACCCCGTGCTGGGCAGGAGCTGCTGCCTGCCCTGCTGAGAACAACGGGGCACACGCTGCAGACAGGGCTCAGTGGGGTAACAGCCTGGCAGAACAGACTGCCTGAGCATGTTTGTCCATTGCTCTGTGTTTTTCATCTTTACACTAGGAACAAAACCCAAAGCTTGTTCGTGGTAACTTTGTATTAGTTGAAATAATCATAAATAGCTGTTCTGTGTAACTCCTGTGCAGTAGTGGACTGTACCAAAACTGTAAGGACTCCTTAGAAGTGAACCAACTTCCTGGCACTCAGCTGACAGAAGATTATTTTTATCAGTGTTAAAAATGGCTGTGCCTCTTGAATCACTGGCCTGATCAGGTTAATGAATACTGGACATTGCCCTCTACTTTTATCTGGAAGTCAGCTGATTTTTATTGACACAGAAATCCAATTTGTATTGGTTTGTGGGGTTTCTTTGTCACATTAAAGACGTCCAAGTTTCATCTTCTGTGATAGCAAGATTGCTGTTCCTAAAGTAACTTTGCTTTATTATTGATGGAGAATAAAGGGAAATGGTGAATGATTGCAACCTAACCTCATTCTTAATGACCCAGCCTAAGGTCACAACATTGCTTGCATTTTCAAAGTTATTTGGGATTTAGCATTTTGTCCTGTTTCATCTCACTCTTTCTTCACTGCACACTCTTCCTTCTCCTTTTTTTTTTTTTTTTTTTTTTTTTTTTTTTTTTTTTTTGTGTGTGTGTGTGTGTATGTGTGGTTGGCTGCTTTTTTTTTTTTTTTTTGCTTTCCTGCAAGCTTTTTTTTTTTTTTTTATTTTTTTTTAACCTGCTTGCTTTTAGTGTCTCAGCTTTCTCTCCATGTCAGCATAGTGCTCTTGGGTTGTGATGACTGGAACAGAAACCCAGGTGTGCTCCAGCTTGCTCACACCACAAGGATGGAAATGCTCAAAGATGCTCTTTTCTGGTAGCATCAGTAGAAACTGGCAGAGGGGAAAATTCCATGTACTTAAGAGAGGTAATGAAGGAACAAGACCAGAGTTGATCAGAGGACAGTGCTGGAAATGCTTCTGGGTCCATTAACTTTACATCAACATTTACATAAGCAACATGTAATTAAAAAACATAATTTTGTGGCAGAATTATAGTTTAATTTTCCTTTCAGATGCCACTGCTAGATGGCTCTGATCTCTTACCTCCAAAGCAGTGAATGTTAGGAACAGGCTGTGACCCATTTGGGTGAACTTGTGCTGTCTCTGCCTTCCTTCTCCACATCCATTTTTAGTATTCCTTTTTTATTATTCTGGATAATATCTAATCATTGCATGAGAGAATTTATCTCTTGGGATCTTGAAGTGGGGAATGTTTCCTAGTAATTTTTTTTATTTAGGTTTCTTAATGCACTTCTATAACATTATCTAGGTTGGGCTAATAATAGTCTCTTGGTTTGATGTGATATTCTTCAGGATTTATGTACTTCAATTAGCTTCCCTCTTAAATAGCTTGTTACACAAATGAGGTCCCAGACCAGTGGTGCATAGAGAAACCACAACCAGGGCACTCCCAGAGCTGTGTCACAGCATTTGCTGCATCTGGAGGAGTTTAGATCCTTGAATCCTGATGATGTTGCCTCTCACCTGGTGGCAATCCAGCTCTCCTCCTGCCTGCAGTGTGTGCAGCATCCAGGGCTGTGCTGAGCCAGCTCTGTGCTGCTGGGGAGCAGAAGGTACTGACACAAACCAGATCCATTGTTATATCCCAAAATCACAGTGCTGGAGCTCAGCAAAGTGGAGACACTCCCACCACACGTGCACAGAGTTGTGTCCCTCCCCATGGAATCTCTGGGAGCTGGTTTGAGCTCCAAGTGATTTGCTCTGTCCCAATTCCACCAGGTTGGGATTCTGTAACTGATCCTATTTGGCACCCTTGGCAAGGAGCACTGAGCAGGACTGAGGACAGGAGAAATCATGAGGCTTGGCTGAGCTAGACCAGCAAAGTTCTGTGACAGGATAGCAGCAGGATTGCTCCCTGTCAGTGCAGTCCCTGTCCTTGCTCAGGTGCCACCGCTCCAGCCCAGAGTCACCTCACTGCCTCCCCCAGGGTGAGCTACAGCAGCCAGAACTGCATTTCTGTCTTGCCTGGATGCAGGGAAAAGCAGCCACTGTAGGTGTCCTTCTGCAAGTAACTTCCAGAGAGAAGGATGGCTTTAAGGAGGGAAAAAAATAAACAGGTTTCTCCTCATCCTGCAATGAGTTGAGTGGCAGCTGATCAACCTTTCAGCCCTTTTGCAGCTCAGAATCTTTCTGATTTCTGCCAGCAGGGCTGGAGTTCAGTATCGTCATTACTGGTAAAGCACAAAGCAATTATTCAGTCTGTTAAATAATTTCTTGCTCTTTATCTGATTTCTTACAGGCTGGGCTCTTGACACTGATTAAGCAGATTGAAAATACACTGTCTGCAGCTGCATTACAAAAGGTGACCTGCAAAATAGCCTCAGATAGTTTCCTTTCACATCCTTCTTCCCCAGCATGAGCAGCACAGCACCATCCACACACAGGAGCAGCTTTGCACTGGGAACACAACTTTGCTGAGTTAATTTTACTCTTGCTGTGCTGTGACTGGTGGGGAACTGGGGTTGGAGGGAGGGACTGTCTTCAATTATCTAATGTTTTCCCCAGTTAAAATGTTTATGTAACAAATGTAATTATAGCTCTTATGTAATTGGGGGGGGGGGAGGTTCCTATTTTGGTGTGTCTGGGTATCTCAGTTAATTTCCAGTCTCTCTCTGTACAAAGTTCTAATTAGGAGGTCACAAAGCTCCTCAGAAGACTTCTGAAGTTCCTGGTGTATGGAATTACAATTTTTCCTAAAGTTAATTTTTAAGACTTTCTTGAGAGTTCTGTAAACACTATACTAATTCTGCAATTTGTTCTGGTTGTCTTTAGTGTTCAAAACAGGGAAAACAGTTGAAATCTCACAAAGCAAAGTAATGTACAAGCAAAATGTACCCTGGCAGTTAATATTTGCTGTGTTTGATCACATATGACAGCTGGACAGCTGTGCAGAGGGTGCTGCCATGGAATATCATTTGTGGTCTGCCTGAAGGACAAATATCCTTCAGTTTTCAAGTCAGCAGTTTTGCAAAGGTGAAAACTATCCAAATGTAGACCTAGGATGTGTGTTCTGTGATTAATGTGCTGGCAACCCCCAAAATCATGGGGTCTTTGGGACTTCATTGCTTATGGATATCATGAGCCAGGCAGTGCAAGTGGGAGGAGATGAGGCAACGTGGAAAAATTGACATCTTAGACTGCAGATCTTGCTGATGATACAGTCTAAACAAGGATGATTGATTCTCAATATTCCTGAAGACAGTGTTTGTAAGATGAAAAAGAAAAGTTACTCACTGTCAGCTGAATGAGCCAAGGCCCAGGCTCAGGCTCTTGGAAAGCAAGAGCTTTACAGCAAAGGGAGTTGCCACGGATTAGTAATTAAACAAGGACTAATAATTCCATATTCTTGCCAAAGAACACAAGTACCAAAAAAAGCAAGTGCTGTGCTGCATAAACAGGATTGTCTGGAAGATGATGAAGTAATCTTTCCACTCAATTACTGATAAGCTCCTCCTGCAGCCCTGTGTCCAATTTCAGGAACCCTGCAATGAGAAAGATGTTGACAATTTGGAGGGAGGCCCGTGAGGAGAATCAGGAATAAGGTCTGGCAATGATGTTTTGTGAGGAAAGATTGAAAGAGTTGGCATGTTTAGTCTACAGCAGGGAAAACTTAGGGTGAGATGTGAAGAGTCTTCCAATTAATAAGTATTAATTGCAAAGGGAATAGTAATGAACAAGTTTTCAAGAGGCTTGCAGTGAAATGGGATGGAAATTTAGGCCACACATGAGGGGAAGCTGCCTAAGAATTAATCTGCCCCTAGGATGGGTGGCAAGTGACAGCATTTTTCTGACTCACTTTTAAAGTTTATTTTGTCACTTCTAGGAAATTATGGATTTTGAAAATAAAAAAAATTCTTGACAAATTTCAGCCTGTCATTAGCTCACCCATAAAAATTACTGGATACAAGGAAAGGAAGTGGTTGTTAGTTCTAAAATGTGCTTTTCTTTGGATATCTACAATATTGTGTTGATCACATTGATGTCTGAACACCCCTGTGGCACCCTGTGGCATCTTCATCAGCTACTGGAAGTACAAGCCAGATACACAAATGGATTTTGTTGGCCATATTTGGGTACCTTCAAGATTCTGTCATTCACTTGGTGTTAAACACCCTCTAACAGACCAGCTCTGTAAGAGGAATCAAAGTGACAGAAATAAAGACACAGAAAGGGGATTAAAACCCCAGAACAACAGAGGTTGTATTTATTTTTCTGTGTGATGACTACTTGCCCCAAAGGGCAGTGGAGGGGACAAACCCTAACTGGAATATTTACCTTATACTGTAAATCCCTGGATCATACTGTTAGTTTGTGGACTTGGCGGGAGCTTACTCCTGGTCTTAATTCTGCAAATTAATTAGAGAAGTGTTTCAGGTTCCCCCTTTTTAATGGTCTTTGTAAAAAATGCCTTTCTCTGCTTTGCTGCTTTGCCCTCCTCTCAGGGACATAAACTCACAGTTCAATACTAACAGAGGAGATGAGCTGGTAAACAGCCACAGGTGTTTCTATTTCCTCCACCTAAAATTAAATTAAGGAGAAATTGAGTATCTCTTTGAGGAAAAAAATCCCAAAGCAGCCCTGTAAGTGTGTCTGACACAAGCAGTGGCGTGGGGCTGTAAGCACTGGTGCCATGGTACCAGCACATCTGTATTGACTTGTTTCAGGTCTATTGATGGGCAGCACTTGGATTCTTTTCTAACCTCTGTCTGCTGCTCACTGCCTGAATTTTATAACACAGAGCTCTGAATCTCAGTTTTACAGAAGGCCTTGAGCCTCTTCCCCTCCATGGCTGAGCCACTGTCCTGCAAACTGTGCTGTTGCTTTGATGCCTTTTTGGGACCACCTGAAAACAGAGGCCAGACAGAATTAAGGGAATAAAAAGCTGTTCTATTTATTGAGGGGCCTTCAGGTACCTTTTCAGCAGACAGCTACAGGTAATGAATTACAATTACAGCTTCAGGTCATGCAGTCATTCACCCCCAGTTTGCTGCCCCCAGCTCACTTTTGTTTCCATCTCTCAGGCCTGAGGCAGTGAGGGGCCCTTGATCCCCAGGCCTGGAGAGGAATTGTTGTGTCTGCCCAAAATGTGAAGACAGTAGCTAACACCATGTATGGAGTTTAGAGCTACACACTAAAAAACTGCAGGATTACAAATAGATGAAAAATATAAAAGCTAAAATCCTAAGGCATCAGCTTTTAGCACTTTTGTATATTAGCCAAAAAACACTGACTTATTTCAGGCTATACATATTCCAAAGAGATGCCTTCCTCCCCCCAAGGAAAACAGCAAAGAACCAGTAACATCCATCATGTTAAAAATGGAAAAACCTACAAAAAGATACTGCAAATAGAGACTTAATGGTCTGTGTCCAAATCCTATTTTGCTGTTGGTACAAGACACAAATGGCTCACTGGGAAGAGCAAGAGCAGTCTCAGCCAAAGGGAGCTGCACAAAATTGTCAAATATTTAGTTTGACTTGGATTATTGTGTGAAACTCTGTTTTCAGCTGCTCTCTTGGTGGATGCACAGGCCTGTATTGGGTAGATTTGCTAGATGTGCTAACCTGAGGTTGCCCAGCACAGCCCTGAGGATTCCAAAGCATTGCTTCCCTGCTCTGTGTTTCTCTGGGCTGGCTGGCTGCTGCTGGAAATGTTGTTCTTTGAGCTGGTTCTGGCACCGTGGATTTTCATTCTGGCCTTTCCAAATTTCCACTTTCTTGTGTATGGACTCCAGGGATTCTCACTCAAAGCCACATTTGCCAAGCAGGACACAGAGAGGCACAAATGTTATCACTGCTGCAAGAGGGTCCAGCCTTAACACCTTTTTGTTTTTCCTCCCCACTATCAGTGACACACCTGGAACTTCTTAAGGCTGGTACTTCTTTTACTTTGCTATTTGCCAGAAAGGCATTCTGCAGCTGACAGTTCTGTAATGTGTATTTATGTTTTTAAACATTGAAGTGTCTCCTTGAAGACCAGGGTCTTGGTCTGTCCCAAGGCAATGTTCACTTTCAGATTTCTTTTGTGATGTGCAGAGAAAAAAATTGATAAACTCATTAATTACATCATGCATAAATAGCGAAGTCATTGAGGGGGAAAAATCCAAACCCAGGATTTCTTTTTAGGCAAAGAAACACACATTATTTTGTAAGTTTGCATTTTTAGAAGTGAACACAGGAGCTTGAAGCCTGTGAGACTTGTCCTGTTTTTTCTTAACTCAGTAGCAGAGTGCAAGCTCTGGCTGCTGAATTCTCCCAGAGCTGCCATTCAGAGCCTGTATCCAAATTAATCTTTGTTAGATGATGTCAAAACAGCAACAGAGAAACTGACCCAGGAGTCAGTGGCAGCAGGTTAATTCTTAACTAATTTCCATCACAATAGGAGAGGGAAGTGAAAAGGAATGAAGTGGTAGCAAAGTGAAAGATTTTCATGTAAGTGTATATAATGAAGAGAAGGGGAAGATAAGGGCAACAAACACAGAGTATGTGGAGTCTCTATTGCAAGCTTGTCTCCTTAAGCTGCTCTTTTTAAAGTTATTAAGAGTTGCAAGAGGCCAAAGTAATTTACATGGGGCAATAATATCAAACAGGTTTTGTACACCTTTGTAATAACATGCCTAAAGTATTGCCAGTTTAAAGCTTTTTCTTGCATGGAATAATCACATTGAAAAAAATGTATTATTCCCCAGCAGTAAAACCATGGAAAAGCTGCAATGTGTTATATTCATTCAGACATGGTAAAAATAGAGAGCATGATACAAAGAGGTGCATTTGGGGGAATGAATTTTTATAACTCTGGGTCAGACCTACATAACTTAATCAGGAGTTTATCCTTTGGAAATCAGGAGCTCTGTAATAATGCAACACAACACAGTAATGTGTACAAACAAAAAGACTGTACAGGTGAGGAGACATTAAGTCAAGGAAAATGAATAGTTGCACAAAATAAAAATATTTTAAAATCAGTGATTAAAGGTGAAGGATTTGAGAGCTGTGGTTCCTGGTGCACGTGCACTTGTCTGAGTGTCGTGTATGGTTTTCTGTTCCATAGTCTGTTTTCCCTAATATAAGGGTGGTATTTAAAATCAATTCCCACAGCTTACCTGTATTTACCATTTGGGGAGAAACCATCTAACATCCTTCATCCTCTCATTGTTTGCATAAATTTCTAAGGAAAACTTAAACCTGATCTGCTTCTGTCAGCTGAGGGTGAAACATTGTTCAGGAATTCTCAGCAGAGCTCAGTAACTGAAGTAACTTTTTAATATCACAGATACAGTATTTTTTCAGGTACTGCTAAAGAAGAACATGATTTTTTTTTTCAGCTCCTTAAACTATTTCCTCTTTCACAAATGGATAAACAGAAGCATCTCTTACCATGGTGCTCCTTGTGGGCAGGAGGGTTGGTTCATGGTATGTCTGATCTTGCACTGTCCTGTTCCCCATTGCTACAAGGACAGGGACTAAAGCACAGAGTAAAACATTCTCTTTTTGTTGTGCTGCAAGGATGGCATTTCTTCTATCCTTGTTATCTCTATTCACTTACTTTTTGCTTTGCTCTGTGGCTGATAAGACCTAACATTAAAATGAGCTGTAACAAATGATGGAAAGGCAAAGTGAGCTGGAGAACCCTCAGGTTTGTGTGCAAACCCTCAACCTGAAAAGGGTCCGAGGGTTGGGGTTTTCCTTCCCCTTCTTCACCTCCTTCTGTCCCTTCCCTCCCATTTACTCTGCTATAAAATGCTGCAATATTTCACAGTCATTATGACAAAAATTGGTACCTGGAAACCTTTGCAGAATCTTTGTTACTCCATGTGCAGAACAGGATTTGTTGAAGGCTGCAGCTTGGCCAGGAGCATCTGAATACACGAGCGCCACTTTGCCATGAGGAAAGTGAGTTTGCTTGTCTTTGCACACTTTAAAGTTGAGTCATTTCCTATAAATACACTGCACATAACGAGGATTTAGGCATGAAACAGTCTGTACTAGTGTTTTAAGAACCAATTTTGTATTTTTCATACACTTGAAATACTTGCCAGGCTAATCTTAGAGTGCCTGTTCAAGCTTAGCAAGGTCAAATAAGTTCTTTGTGCAATCACACACGTAAGTTGTATTTAACTTTTCATTAACTTTTCAGTGTGCTAAAAAAGATGCATAATTCATTTCCCTGCTGTTTTTATGTAACCATATGATAAATGAAGAGGAGAGGGAGGGAAAAGATGAGAGACTGGTGAAGCTTTGTCGTGTATGCCTAGCACTGAGATACAACTAGCCCTGGCAACTCAGATCCCAGCAAGTTACATAATTAAAGGAATATTAATCTGTACTAAGTACATCTACCCCAACACCCCTTAGAACTGGAATAATTACTGCTTTAGTGGGGACTCTGATTAATATATGTCAGTGCAGCCCATTACAAGTAAGTAACATGTATGTAGTCTGTAGGAGGAGATGAAGATTTGGAGGGTTGTTTTTTTGGGTTTTGTTTTTGTGTTTGGTGGGTTGTTGTGTTTTTTCTTTTTTTATTCTTTCTTTTTTTTTTTTTTTTTCTGGACTATGCAAGTTGTTCTTTTCTGGTGTGGTTTTACTCTTGTATAATAGAATACTCTTTCAAAAAATACTGTATCTTCATACTTGGGTTTGCTTTCTTTAATCTTAAATAACTGAATATTCCCTTAAGCCTGTTCTCTGTGCTTATAGGCAGGTTACAGGATGGTTGTAATCCCTGGGCAGGTGCTGCTCTGCACTCTGTGAGTTAAATGCTGCTTCATTTAAACCCTGAGCATTTGCCTCAGTGCAGAAATTCCTGGATTTTCCTTGCTGAAGCTCCCCTAACGCTGACTCAAATGTGTATTTTCAATTCTGTCAATTGTTAGAGAATAAATGCAGACACAACTAATGAGCATTGGTTTAACCAAGAAATAAAGCAGAGACAGGAGAGAACTGAGAGAGGAAACAGAGATAACTTAATTTCCAGGACCAGGGCCTGGCTGCCTCCTTCCGCTGAGAACAACACAGTCCATCTTTGGGACCTCACTCTGTGCAAAGAACTCACTCCTTTCTTCCCCACAGAAAAGAAAGGAAAAAGTCTGGAGTAACCAGAGCTACTGGGGACAAAGTGATGGTGCTTATCCCAACCTGTTCATTCCAGGCAGAAACAAATTATGGAACTGCAAAGGGGGGGATTTCTGAAAGACACAGGCACTTTTTAGTCTGAGCAGTCATGCCAGAGCTGTTCTGGCAAGGGGTCATGGAAGGACTGGCAGCCCACCCACCACGAGCTTTTCAAGTGTTGTTCCAGCTTTTGTTTTCCAGTGTATCCCAGTTCACTCCTGCTGCTGAGATCCAGGCTTGCTGTGCATAACTGGGACAGCTGGCTGTGTGTAGGAACATTTGTGGTTCCCACATTCAGGAAAGATGGGACATTAGATTTTTTTTTTTATTATTATTATTCTATTCACTCAGAAATTGTTTGTTTTGGTGAGAGTCTTAAATTGTAACATGATATATAAAAGTGATATTTGCCTCTTTAAGAAGTGTTTGTGCATCAGCCTGGGAGCAGGAGCAGCCCAGCAGGACAAGAGCATTTGCAGAGAAGCCTAAACCATTCAAATCCCATTGTAGGAGGAAAACACTTCTGCCAAGAACTCGTTTATTTTGGGATTTCACTTACATATAACAAAAAATTTAAACCATCTCTATCAGGTAATTAAATCTTAAAACTTCAAGGGCTGGGGGAATATTTTTGTTCAATGCATTGGAGTTCTGTGTCAAACACTATTCCCAAGGTAATTTTGATCCAGCTATCACTGGGAAACACTTAAAGATCAGGCAGTATTTTCAAGGTCAGGAAGTGCAGAAACTCAGACCACTCCAGAAAAGCATTTTAAAATAAAATTCATCACAGTGTTTATCCATAGTTTGTTAAAAGTTGTGTAGAGAGTTTTACTGAGAGAAAATCTATGGTTTGGATGCACTTCATCAGTATATTATTGTTGACAAAGTTCAGGTTTAAAGCTTTAAATGATGATTTTAATATTTATAGAAATAAGAAAGAATCAGAATTTATTGACTGAGAAAAAAAAAGCAAGTAGTTTTTAACTGGGAATAGTTTTTTGTCTAAAAGTTCTAGATCAATACAAATCAAAATGTTGCTCAAATGCTATAAGAATTCAGAAGGTTGAGTGAAAAATAAGAAAAGGTTTGTAATTCATCCATCTGTAATGTAATCCACGTGCACATTTTTGCCTTTCTGCTGTTTGCACTCATCACTATAATATATGCCCAGGATAATTAGACAGATATATGGATTTAATTGTAAAATAATATCAGAAGTTAATTCTTAATTAATCCTTAAGTCCATAATTTAGGTGGGTAGGCACCTTAAATTCTCTCTCCAGATAATGGAGAGGTGGAAGTGGGGATACTGAAGGGTCTGAGGAGATCTGGATTTGCCATCTGGGTGTGCTTATTTCTCTTTTCATTGTTTTATGTCTGTGAGGAGGTACAAATATAACTATAACTATGACTCTAACCCCCACTCTTTCCAGAGCTGAAGGCTGCAGGTGAGGTCTGCACCTGCTGAGCCATGAGGGCCTCACTGCTGCTGTTTGACAGGAGCTGAACCTCAGCAACCCCTGGGACAGCTCAGCCCCTCAGGACTTGGGTAACTGTGGGACTCATTTGGGAGTGCTGGGTAATTGTGGGACTCATTTGGGAGTGTTTTGCTGGGAGGTGCCCAAGTCTGACAGGAGTTCATCTCACCTCAGGGCTCACTTGTGGTGCTTGTGAGGAGATCCAAGGTGATTATTTATGGAGTGCAGTGAGAAATAAGCACTGGCTTCGTTTGCAGGAGGTTTGGCCAGAAGCTGGAAAAGTGAAAAAGCAGATTTCACTGTTGATAAATTGCAGAGCAGCCTAACAGCATTGTTAACTTCCTTTTGCAGTGACATGGGTCTCCTGAGTGCATCCAAGGGCTTCCTGATTGTTTTTTCTGGCTTCTATGACTTAAAGCCATCACTCAAAATGCATGTTGGCAGATTTGCCCTGCCCTGGTGCTGGTGTTAATTAAGACTTGAAGTATGAAAGGTGAGTGGGCTTCCTAAAAAAATAGCAGGATTGTAATTTACAGCCTCCAGTGCAAAGAAGATACTGTAAAATGTTATTCTCAAAGCAAGTGAATTTTTCTTACCCAAACAGCAGCAAGTTAAATCTGGGATTTATAAAATGACAACTGGTACCACGTCTAGGTTTGGTTTGCCTTGCTAAATTCACTTTATTTGCAGCATGAATTGTATGTTATTGATAAATATCTTCTTTTAGGTATTTTTGTTTAGTATTTTTTTTTTTTTTGGAATTTCTGCTGCAACCACTGATGACAACTAGTATTTAAATCAATTATTCTGCTTCCCTTGGGAAGCTGCTGTAGAAAGCAAGAACTGACTTTTAAATTTATGGGAATGTTGAGACAAATTTGCCAATACACAGCTGGTTTTCCAGTACTGACCTTTAGCTGCTGCTTTGTTTTCACTTTTTTTTTTTTTTTAAATTTAATTTTACTCTTGTTTATGAAATTCCTTACATCCCATGTCCAAGGGTTTAATGCTCTGCCACATCAGGATCTTTGGTACTTGCACTGATTTTGCAAAGTGGTGCCTATTTCAATCTATCAGGATTTTTCTTGGAAAACAAAGTAGAAAAAACAGATGAAAAATCAAAAGCAGAGGACCGTGTTTGAGATTATTTGTGATTATGATACAACTTGAAGTTGTCTTTTTTAACTGTAAAATAACAATGCTGTGACTTAATATTTGGTAATTCAGCATCTTTTGGTTCTCTGAGTGTTTTCAGAGTTTTTAATCCAACACTGGGTCCACTTGAGCATTTTCCCTCATGCACTTCCTTGTTAATAAATAAATAAAACAAAATATCTAAGTTGTTCTCAAAGCAGTGTCATCTTTACCAGAGCTTTTACTTTTGCCAACTGATTTCTCACAATAATCTGTGGGATGGGTGTATAAAATTTGGGATTTTTTAAAAGCAGTCTTGCTGCATAACTTAAGAGGATTGTCTTGGTGTGTTGCAAAAAGGTTTGGATATTGCAAAAAGCTCTTTTGCACAATTTGCCCTGTGTATATAAAAGAACTGTGTGACTGCTCAGGAGCTCAGGGGTCAAAAAAGTTATTATACCCCCTTTTATATACATATAATTATATGTATATTATGACAAACCAAGTCAGATTATGCATCTGGCAAAACTAATTTGTGGTCCTTTTGGAAAATATATAATTGTAATTTTTTGTCTCTATTCACCACATTCTTCTGACTTTTTTGTTGCGGTGGCTCCCAGTTGACTGGTAGGGGGTTTTAATTTAATTTTTTAAAAATTTCTTTTAGAATAAAGGTGTAGTGGACACCTCCATTCATTGAGTTCTAAATGTGGGAGAAAATGGCCTTTTATGCTTTTCCTGACAAAGTGCTTTTGGTTGCAAGATCATCAGCTTTATGTCCTGTTTAAAAAATTACAGCTTGGGAATTGTTTCTGCTGGGGAAGCACCAGATTTGTTTTGATATTTTTTAGGATTGGTAACTTTTAGTCAATCTTATTTCTGGCCAGGTTCAGCAGTACCAACAGCATGGGAACTTTGTGTCTGACCTGTAGAATTGCTGAACATCAGGTGGAAGTGGAAGTCCCTCTACTTTTTGTGTGGCTGAAGCTGGGCCACAGCAAAATCATTTCATGTAAGTGCAATGATGATTTTTTTTTGCTTTGATACTGAATTAGAACAGCAAAATGATGAATATCCCAATATAGTAATAATCCTCTGTCAACCTGTGTTTTTTCAAAACAAAGCAGAGGGCAGGTTTTTGTTATCTTCTCCTGTAGCCCATGTGATGTTGAAACATTAAATGCAGAATTCAATTTCCTCATGCTGGCTGCTATAAGACATCATGGCAGTATCACAGAGTGTTTTACTGGCACAGCTTTTGTCTGGCATTATTTTTGCTCTCCAAACCAGCAGATATTTAGGGCTGGTTGGCTTTTCCCTGGCAGGCTGGTGTGAGGGTGTGAAATTACTGCAGGAGATCTCACTGGCGATTCACAGGGATACCTTTTCTACTCTTATCAGATGCTGGACTTGTGCCACGCTTTGGTGGCATTTGATACCATGGGAGTTTTTTCCTCAATAGAAGCAGCAGCTGGGTCTGAACATTCTGGTAATGAAATGTCCCAATTTGTTAGAAAAGAGTCAGCCTTGGTGGCTGGGAGCCCAGTATGGGCACCCCAAATGTCCTCACTGCTGCTCCGTGGTGTTGGGGAGCCACTCCTGGCAGCACCTCTGTGCCTGAAGGATGAGAACAGCTTTTAGGATTGCACTTTGCTCTCTTCATCCACAAACTACTGCATTTTTGGCAGATTAAGTGTTCTTCACTTTCCTTCTCAGTGTGGCTGCTTGGCACCAACAGGGGTTCAAAGATAAACTCTCCAAGTGCATGAGGCCTCACGGGATGGAAGATGCTGTGTTTGTATGTGATATCAAGACATCATAGCTGTGTCCTTTCACACACACATCTATTTTTAGAAATTTCCTAAATACAAGTAGCTGAAATACAAATAGCTGTTCCATTCTGATGTAATACAGCCAAAATCCGAATTGCTGAACTGACATCCGTTATCACTTTTTTCCCCCCTGAAATTTCCTTGAAAATCCTCTCCTGTTTTATTAGTGTGGAATCAAGCTCCAGGTTGTGAAAATTATGTGAAGCTAAAACCTGAGAAGAACTGTGTGAGAAGGATAAGTCACTATGAGGTTATTCAAACTTGAGGCAAGCATAGTGGCAGAGTTTAGTGATGGTCTCTGCTCCTTTACATCTTTTTGGTAAAGTAGATGCCCCCCACTATGTACACATTCCCCCCTTAACCAGAAAATGAAGAAGAATTTAAAGGAATCTCTAAACTTCACCTTAGGTGAGAGGAGGTGCATTGAATTTTGGTAAAAACATAACACAAATGGTCCTAATCTCTAAAATATATTAAGAAGTGTTAAATTTAGTCATTAGTTGATGTTGTTACTGTTAACATCACACTTTAAGTATTTTTAAAACCTGTATGCAAGAGGTTGAGTTCCTAGAAATGCTGTAGTAACAGAAAAGATGTCCTGAGACCCCTGTCGTGTACTCAACAAAAATATGGGGACAGCTTCTAAAGTTGGCAGAAATGTATGAAATTCCACTTCACTGTCTGCCTGGGCAGAGATTTTCATAGGCAGAAGATCTTAAAATGGAGAAATCTCCTCTGTCATTCATTGCTTATCACAAGTGATAAACAGCCAGACACTTCTGCCATTTCACTGTGATTGACAAAATCAGTTGTAGAGGGCCAAACATCTGAAGATGGAGAGGAAGCAAGGAAAGCAATAATTTGTTTGTGCTGTTCTGGTGGTGTTAATTCCAGCTGCAGTAGCTGACCCACTGAGGATGCTCTGATGTGAGGAATCACATGATTGAGACTGTGCTCCTGTGTGAGATTTAAACCCTGAGCTCTGCACAAGTGTAGCTGTGTGTGGAATTCAGTATTTCTGTGAAAACAGTCTGCAGGATGGAACATTTTTTGTGCAGCACAGAATTACCAGTGAAATGAATTTGCAGGCAGCTAGTAAGGATGCACATCTAATGTTTTTCAAATGGCACTCCAATCATCTGCTTTAAATGATTAATAAGCACAAGCTGAAAATAGCACCGCATTTACCTAATGTTTGCATGATTATTTTTGTAAACATTTCGTTCAGGCTTTCTCTGCCATCTTTCTAAGCATTGTCAAAACAAAAACCGCTGCTATTCTTGATTAGTTCTTCTCAGTTGGTTTGATCTTCCTCATGACCCAGGGAAATGTAGCAGGGGAAAGCACCCTTGTTCACTCTCACTTGACAGTAAGCATGTGGTGTAAGACCAAATTAGAAAACCAATCTAGATAGCTGCAGAATACTTACAGGTTTCTGATTTTCTTCCAAAGCTGGTTACTGAACTTGGTGAGACCTGCAAGTCTGGATTTTGTTAACAAGCTTGTCTGAAAGCTCTACAAATACACTGTAACATCTTCTCCTGGGTTTCAATAAGTTAGAAATAGTTTTGAAAGATGTGGAGGGATTTGTACTTCCATGTTGGCTGTCCTACTTTTTCTTTTAGTCCTTGCTGAGATAAGGTTAAAACTGGAATTTAAATGGTGTTAAGGAAGAAGCCAAGATAGTAATCAGAATATAATTAACAGTGTATCATCTGTCGAACAACCAGAGCTGGGCTGTGCTGCTATTCACCAATAAAAAGTGGTGGAATACTTCCAGTTTTCCAAGTAAAACGCTGGTGTTGTTTGCTGTAGCAGTCCCCAGGTGTTGTGTGATGTGTGTGCATCCTTTAGAACACACAACCCCACCCACCAAATATACTTTTCTGCTCTTCAAAATCCTGTCTGTCTCCACTCAGCTTTGGAGACATTTGGTAACTGGTTTTAACTCTCAGGGTGAAAAGATTGTGTGGCACAAGAGAACTGTTATGGAATGTAACTTAAGCCTGTGTATAAAACTATACGTGTTGGTTAAATACTCGGCATTAACTCTGGAAAACATTTCACAGATGCCATCCTCTTTGAGAACAAAAGTAGTGTCTTCAAATCTAAGTCAGGGGGTGGGGTTTTAATATTAATTTTCTGAATCTGGAGTGCTGTTGCTCAGTCTGTGTAACGCACATCACCTGTGTATCATAATTCTGTTTTTTGTACTTCCCCAGGGCGGGAATCCACGTCAGGTTTTCCCCCTGGGATTTTTGTTTTAGAATTCTGGCAGAAAACTGGCGAGTGTTGGGGGGGGGGAAGGCAAAAGAAGGTGGTGGTGTTAAACGTTCGGTGCTGAACAGACGCGGCTGAGGCGCCCCAGAGCCGCCCTCACCTGCGCGGAGCCTCGCACGGTTCCGGCAGCGCCGCGCATCCCCCGAGGGTCCGCGCACCTGGGGGAGCCCCAGGGAGCCCCGCGGGAGCCGTGCGGAGCAGAGCGGGGCGCGGAGCAGCCTCTCCCCGCTGAGGGGAGCCCCAGCCCCGCCCGGGGAGGCTCGGCTCGGCTCCGGCACCTCGCGGGGTGGGGAGAGGCGCTGCCCGCCCCCCCTCAGGGCTTCCCCGCTAAGTCTGCCGGAGCCGCCGCCTCCCAGCGCAGCGCAGCGGCCCCGGCGCAGGAGGAGGCGCCGTGCGCGGCCCGAGTCCCCGGGCGCTGCCGCCGGTGAGGGGACAGCGGCGGCTCCGCGCTCCCGGCGGCTCCGCTCCGCTCCCGGCTCAGGTAGGAGCGGCAGCGGCGACCCCCGGGGCTGCCCCGGCCGCGGTGACCTTGAGGGGGGCGGCGGGGGCGGGAGCGCTGCCGGGGCCGAGCCCATCATCCCGGCGCAGTGCCGGTGCCACCGGGAT